>CM051362.1:11513096-11605596 GCA_028015245.1 Cardamine occulta
CCACAGTAGCAAGAAGATGAGCATCTGTGTTTCCGAATGGAACAATCGGTGGATCTTCCTTCAAAAACTTCTCACAGTTCAAGTTACTCATGTAGAAGAGCATCTTGTTTTGCCACATTTTGAAGCCTTTACCGTCAAATTTTTTGGGCATTAACCCGTGCGCCATGGCAGCGGGTAATTGAGACATCCCCAGATAGTTCTCTTGGGTAACAGTCAATTTTTGGGCTGAAATTTTGAATAAAAATTTACTCCAAAAAGAATAGTCTTGATGGACCTTTGGTCCAATTGCGCAAGCCCAAGCCCAAGCCCAAGCCCAGCCGAGCGAGCGGCGGCGGTACGCGTGTGTGGTTCTGATACACAGAGTTTTAACCCAAAATAATTCTGCAAGTGCACAGACAATCGCAGTAGTATATAGGGTATCGAATCCACAGAGACCAAGGTTACACTATGAAATTATAAATTTTATATTAAAGCTAAGACAAAATAAAAAGGGTTGTAATTTTCGGAACAAAAGCAAGTAAATAAATCGGTATAAAAATAATAAAAACAAGCACTAGGTTAAGGCGTTTCGCCGGTGATTCGGAGACAAGGCTGAGCAACTATTTAGGGGCTAAGTAACTACCGGTCTAGAACTCAAACATAACAATAATATCGCCCCACTGTCGTGATGTATCGACAACTTTATCTAACAACCTAGACACCGAAACTGTCGTTTGGACCTAGCGAGGTTGATAAGCATTAACGAGTTGGTTCAATCTGTTCACAATCAATCGCAACAATCAACTGTCGTTGGTTACGCACTAATTTCTCACCAATGATTTATCTAGCAACCTAAAGCACTGTCGTGAATAAGTTTAACCTAAAATCATAGACTATGTGATCAAGCTAATCTAAGCATTATGAATCCCTATTGGCGAATACAATATAAATTCCGATACCTATTTATGCTCAGCCATTAACATCCTAAATCACCATTGAAAACCTTAACCTAGCTGAAGATCTACTCACACATGGCGAAAGCAAACACAACAAAGCAAAAGAATGAATTCATGATATTATTAAGGAGATTAGGGTTCGGAATTCTTCTCAAAACAAAGTTGTGGTCTCTTTTTCCTTCAGATCTTACAAAGAAAATAAATCTCCCACGTGATGTTCTTAGCAAAAGTGTATCTAAAGCGTATATCCCTTAGAAAATAGAAGAAAAACGATATATACAGGTCTGGAGGCGGCTGGGTGAAGATTAGGGCGTCCTTGGAGAAAAATTAGGAAAATTGAGATTTTCCCTTATTTTCTCTGTCAGGTCGTCGTGAGCGGTCGCTCAGGGGCTGAGCGGGTGCTGAGCGGGTGAAAGTTCAATTTTTCTCTAATTCTGCTAAGTTCCTCCCAGAAGCTCCAATCTTCATTCCTAGCCATCTTTTGACATGTAATGACTGAAAATAACACTAAAAGACTCGATAAAGACTCGAAAACAACTGTTAGAATGCGCCAAAAATGCAACATATCAATTCCCCCAGACTTAGATCCTTGTTTGTCCTCAAACAAAACTCAGAACTAAGCATAAGAGAAAGATTTGAAAAATACGGAGACTCACCTGTTCTTGAAACACTGCAATGACCCTTTTGAATTAGTACTCCACATATCACATAGCCAGCTCCAAATCTAACCACCATGTACTTCTCCGTAGACCTTCGCAGCTCACTATACTCCACACATGAATTCGCAACCTTATCCATCAAAGCCTTCATCACCAGTTTCATCTCTGCAATCAATTACCAAGGACCTTCTAGACTCTTTCACATACAATATCTTGACAAGAACCACTTAAATTCCACACACTTTTTGGTATTTTTTCTCCCTCCCCCAAACTTATTTCCTAGCTAGCTCATTTTTTTTTTTTTACTAAGGTCCGAGACGCGAGTACTGATGGTGTTTGCCACCGAGTTCCCGGTTCATTCCTTACTGCATATATCAAGTTTCGAGATGCGAGTACTGATAGTGTTTGCCACCGAGTCCCCGGTTCATCCTTATCAATATAAAGCATGTACATATTAAGGTTCTGAGACGCAAGTATTGATGGTGTTTGCCACCGAATCCCCGGTTCATCCCCTCTCTATGCAGCTCACATACATAACCTTATTGCTAGCTAAACTTCTAATAGGGGGGAGGAGTACCATTACTTTCTATTGGTGGGTTCATATGTCAGATACGAATGATGAGTCAAGCCCTATGGAAATCAACCACATCGAGGAAGTGCAAAAATTTGGCTTAGGCTCGGCTGAACTCTGCTGGAAACATGGTGTCCTCTAGTTAACTGGTCAGCCTTTGGATTTTTTATTAGTCCGATCTAGAGGTGGTTCTGTAACAATGGTAACTTTGAAGCAAGGTTAGAACAATAATTTCAAGAAATAGATCATAATCTCCAACAAGTTTTGACTCAATAAAACAAACTGACTCAATGAAAACATGAAAATGACTTGAAGAAATTACAAGAAATAAAACAAAAGAAAGAAAAATGGATTAGTAGCAACGCCCTCCCCCAGACTTAGATTACACCGTCACGGTGTGAAAATAAATTTAGAGGTGGGTAAGAAAAATAAAACAAAAGAGAAAAAAAATAGTACGGATTATACAATGATGGGGAGAGTAAAAGAAATGTGTTACTCTCAGTCGCTGTCGGAGGTGGTGGGAGTATGGGGGTGGCCCTCTTCATCGTCACTTGGTACCGGGGTCTTCTGTCTTCTTTGCCGCCTGCTCGACCGTGGTGTAAAACATCCCCGTGAAACCAATGCTAGTATCCGGTGCATTAGCTTGTTGTTCTTCCATTATGACTCCACTATCCACTGTAACTTCTGGTCCTGATCCACATCTTCAGCTAGATGTGGCAATGTGAAATCACTCTGGTCGTAGTGCGGGGTGGCTGGTGGTGGAGTCTGAAAGTCAGGCATCTCCTCGTCCTCCAGGTGAGGCTGTGAGGCTCTTGAAGAGCTTCCTCATCTTAGAATAGGAGTGCGGTACGAGCTGGCGCACGGGTCTGGGTACAAGTGTTCTGCAGCTGGCTAGAAACTCAGTTTTTCTGGGGTCCGGAAACTGGTGATTGGCATATTCGGGAGCCTACAGAATAATGTGTTCCTGTCCCTGTCGCTGAAATGGTATGTGGTCTCATTCCTTAGAATCTCGCAATGAATGAGATAGGTGACGTCGATGTGCTCGAGCTTCTCCACACAGGTTGTGGATGAGAGGTCGATGTCGAAGTGTCAGAATAATGGCGTGAGAAGGCTGCCTATCCGTTCTGTCTTGTGTGAGCCCTTTGAAGAGGTACGCATCTTCTTGCCGACAATGATGGATGCAAAGATAGCTCCCATATTGACATTGGCGTTAGGGAAATGGAGAGCCCTCGAATCCCGCAAACAGCCCCTGATACCGTAGTAGAGGAATTGGAGTTCATCTGTTCTCATCTTTGCCGCGTCTTCTTTTGCATACAAGATGTTGCTCAGGACCTTTGCGGTGATGCGTAGGGCTGGGTTTCGGATTGATGATTGGCTTGCGGTGTTAGCGTTGAAACTCCCAGCGCCTATGACATCCCAAAACGGAGACGCAATGGTGAACTTGGGGAGCGAGAGAGCAGTCCTGCTTGCACTGAAACCGTAGATTTCACAGAATTCATGTAAGCTCGGCGAGTATTTCCTTCCTCCAGCAAAGAAGAAAAAAGTAGCTTCTGCGAATTTCGGGTTGGTAGGGTTGGAGTATGAGGCTAGGCATTGCCGCACTAGGTCGGGATAGAGGAGCTCGGGTGTTTCAGCCATGTCAAAAATCTCCGTAAAACTGATCGCCAGATCAACATCATTACTCAACTTAAGCGCCTTCAGCGTCGGCTTGTGCAAAAATCGAGTCGGCTCAATCGAAAAGTCCAGGAGCTTGTTGTAGTAGTCAGCGTGTTTCTGGCTCCATTCATCCTGGGACTGTTCCGGCAGATTATCGTTCGGCAGTTCGAATCTAGTCCCCTCGTCGCGAGGCCAAGCCGAGTATTTGGTGGCATTGTACGAAGAATCAAGTGTGCTCCTTTGTCTTTTATTCGAATGTTTGGTCTTTGAGCGCTGAGACATCTGTAAAATTAGCAGGGAACACAAGACAAATAAGATTCGGATCAATGAGCAAGGCCACACAAGAGGATTTCACCAACTCCCATTCGGCCGATAAAAATATTTGATTCTCAAAATTTGCATGCCTCAATTTCTCAACAATTCTAAACTCATTCAGCAAGGAAACAGCATATATGGATCATAGAATAGCCATATGTGTATAAATTTGCCAAGAATCAAACCGCAAAACTCACCAAAACTGAAAACGGCGCAACTTGGAAAATTGGGTTTTTGAGAGCTTACTTTGCTTTGTTGCGGAAGGCGATTGGATAATCGTAAAGAGGATAAAAATCCGATCGGTATAGGTGCAAGAATCGAAGAAAACAGTGGAGAATTGAAGAATTGGTGAATTGGGGGAGAATTTGAAAATCCGGAGAGATATATGGGTGTTGCGAATCGGGGAAGAAGAAGAAGTTATAAATAAAAAAAATAATTTTTTTTTTTGTTTTTTTTTTTTGAGAATGGAACACTTACCTGTTTTCGGAAAATAAATTCTTTTCTATTCGGAGCAGGTGCTCAAGCTCTGAGCAGGTGCTTCGTCCAGCCGCTACAGATGGTCGCTGTCACGTCCGGGGAAAACTTGGTGGCTTCGTACCGGTCTGCGTGTGACCGCTGCATCCAACTGCTAGCCTCTACCAGTCTCAGATAGGCCGCTACAGGTGGTCGCTGTCTCACCCGGAGAAATCTCAGCGGCCTCGTACCGGTCTGCGTGTGACCGCTGCATCCAACCGCAATGCCCTATTTTCGGAGTAGGTGCTTATGGGCTGAGCAGGCGCTTCATCTTTTCCTGAGCGAAGCTGTTCTTCTTTTTTTTTTTTTTGAAATCCAAATGTTAGCAACTAAAGAAATTCAATGGAGAGGATATATACACTTACTGGTGGGTTGCCTCCCACCAAGCGCTTGGTTTAAGTCGCTAGCTTGACTCGGTTAGCCATTTAAGCTTGAGGAGCATCGCCTAAGGGGATAGATTCTCCTTTTGCGATGGCTGATTCAGCGAGATACGGCTTTAGGCGCTGACCATTAACAACAAACTCAGTTCCAGTAGCATCCAGCAACACTACCGCTCCGTAGGGGCGAACTTCTTTTATTACAAAGGGGTCGGACCTTGATCTTAATTTACCGGGAAATAGTTTCAACCGGGAGTTATACAGCAGTACTTTTATCATGATATGCTTTTGTCCTGGTGATGATCCTTTTATCATGATATGCTTTTGTCCGCTCTTTGTAGATTTTTGAATTCTCATAGGCCATGTGCCTAATTTCTTCTAACTCATGAAGTTGCATGGTCCGCCTATCAAAAGCCGATTTGGCATCAAAGTTCAGCTGCTTCACAGCCCATGCCGCCTTGTACTCTAGCTCCACAGGTAGGTGGCATGCTTTTCCATACACCAAGTGAAACGGTGTTGTACCCAAAGGCGTCTTGTACGCTGTTCTATACGCCCAAAGAGCGTCGTCTAACCTTGCGGCCCAATCTTTCCTCGTAGTGCTCACGGTTTTTTGTAAAATACTCTTGATCTCTCTATTTGAAATCTTGACCTGCCCACTCGTTTGGGAATGATAGGGCATCGCGGCCTTATGCTTAACACCATTCTTTTCAAAAGATTTTCACATACCTTGTTGATAAAGTGGGAACCTCCATCACTTATCACCACGCGAGGCACACCGAATCTGGGGAATATCACCGATTTGAACATCTTCACCACGACCCTAGCATCATTTGTAGGTGCAGACAGCGCCTCAACCCACTTAGATACGTAGTCAACTGCCATCAAGATATATTGGTTTCCATAAGACGACGAAAATGGCCCCATAAAGTCGATCCCCCATACATCAAAAACCTCCACTTCTAATATGAAGTTCTGTGGCATTTCGTTCCGTCTTGAGATGTTTCCTTGTCGCTGGCATGTGTCACACTTAGAGATAAAAGTGTGTGCATCCTTGAACATTGTTGGCCACCAAAGACTCGCTTGTAAAACCTTAGACACAGTCTTAAAGGTGGCGAAGTGCCCGGCATAACTCGATCCGTGACAATGGAACAAAACCCCAGGGATTTCCTCATTAGAAACACATCGTCGGTAAAGTCCATCTGAGCAATGCTTGTAAAGAAATGGCTCATCCCAAAAATATTGCCTTATTTCGCGTAAAAACTTCCTTTGCCTATTTCTGAAGAAATGCTCAGGTTCCATCTCAGCAGCCAGGTAGTTGGCTATCTCTGCAAACCACGGTAAAGTTGTGTTCCCCCTTGTAGAGACCAAACCGTAAAGTCGACCTGGAGTGGGTGCTTCGGTGTCGAGCGGGCGCTCCATCCCGAGCAGTTGCTCCAATGTGAGCGGGTGCTCAAATACATCATAAGAATAAACTGTGTAAACATGTTCATCCAGAAGGCTATCATCTAGAGGTACCTCATCGTCAACCTTCATTCTAGACAAATGATCTGCAACTCCGTTTTCGATACCTTTCTAATCCTTGATATCCAAATCAAATTCCTCTAGCAAAAGTATCCATCTCAAGAGTCTTGGTTTTGCCTCTTTCTTCGTGAGCAAGTACTTCAGTGCAGCCTGGTCTGTATGAACAATTACCTTTGACCCAACGAGATATGACCGGAACTTCTCAAAGGCGAAAACAATCGCTAATAGCTCTTTCTCGGTGGTGGCATACCAGCATTGTGCTTCATCAAGGGTGCGGCTGGCGTAGTATATTACATGGAGCTTCTTGTCTCTCCTCTGACCCAGAACAGCTCCCACAGCAAAATCACTCGCATCCGTCATAATCTCAAAAGGTAGCTCCCAATCTGGCGGTTGTACTATCGGTGCGCTAACCAAGGCTCCCTTAATGGTATGAAAAGCCGCCAAACAGTCTCTATCAAACTCAAACTTCACCTCCTTACATAGCAATCTCGTAAGAGGCCTAGCGATAATAGAAAAATCCTTGATAAAACGACGGTAGAATCTGGCATGTCCCAGAAAACTGCAGATCCCCTTAACCGAATTTGGCGGTTGCAAACTCATCATGACTTCTATCTTAGCCTTGTCAACTTATATACTCTTCTCAGATACCTTGTGTCCAAGCACTATCCCATCTCAGACCATGAAGTGACACTTCTCCCAGTTGAGAACAAGATGCTTCTCCTCGCACCTTTTCAATACCCTGCATAGATTAGACAAACAAACAGAAAACGAACTCCCATACGCAGAGAAATCGTCCATAAATACTTCCATAATATCCTCAATAAGGTCAGTAAATATAGATATCATACAACGTTGAAACGTTGCTGGAGCATTACACAAACCGGAGGGCATGCGGCGGTATGCGAAAGTGCCATAAGGACATGTGAATATCGTCTTCTCCTGATCGTCCGGGTGGATAAGAATCTGGAAAAATCCTAAAAAAACCTCTAAGAAACAGTAATATGGATGGTTAGCTAGACGCTCTAGCATCTGGTCAATAAATGGTAACGGAAAATGATCCTTGCGCGTAGCAGTATTCAGTTTCCGATAATCTATACACATCCTATGTCTGGTTACTGTCCTAGTCGGTATCAGTTCGCTCCTATCATTTCTAATCATTGTAATACCTCATTTCTTAGGAACTACATGCACAGGACTGGCCCACTTACTGTCAGATATCGCATAGATTACACCAGCCTCTAGAAGTTTCATTATCTGTTTCTTGACAACATCCTTGAGATTTGGGTTTAACCATCTCTGATGTTCGACAGAAGTCATAGATTCATCCTCTAGGTGTATTCTGTGCATGCATAAGTCAGGAGATATACCAGTGATATCATCTAGTGAATATCCTAGAGTCTTCCTATACTTCCTTAATTCACACAAAAGCAAGGTAATCTCTACATTATTCAAATTTGCATTCACTATAACGGGATATATGGAGTTCGGACCGAGAAAAACGTACCTGAGCCCTGCTGGGAGGGTCTTCAACTCAAGCTTTGGAGCTTTCAGCTCGTTCCAAGAACCTCCGAATGTTGAACTGTCCAGAGCAGGTGCTTTTTCCGGAGCAGGTGCTCCCTGGACCTCATTTTTCGTTCTTCTCCCAGACTCAGAAAATTGTCTTCTTCCTCCACTCTGATGTTAGAATCCAGAAACTTAGCAAATCCATGGGTGTCTTCACTCAGAAAACCGTGCTCACCCTCGGGTTTAGTCAAAGCGACTTCTAAGGGATCGCTTGCTAAAATCTCTTCAACCACATCCTCGGACATATCCGACCCATCATGGATCACAAAGGTCTGTCCATCAATCATCGGTTTCTCGAGAATCTTGCTCATCTCAAACCGGACTAACATACTTCCAAGACGGAGATCCACTATGCTTTCTTCAACATCAATAATAGCACGAGCCGTGCATAAGAAAGCTCTGCATAGTATCAGTGGATCCTTGGGTTCTTCATCAAGTTCCAGAACCACAAAATCAGTCGGGATAAGTGTATCCCCGATCCGGACGTGCAAATCTTCAATAATACCCATGGGAAGCTTTGTAGACCTGTCTGCAAAAACTAGTGAAATCTTGGTAGGCTTGAACTTGGTGAAACCCAGATGCTTGGCCACAGAATATGGCATCAGATTCACGCTGGAGCCTAAGTCACACAAGGAACAAGCAAATGCGCAAGGTCCTATCTTCACCGAGATAACAAATCTCCCAGGATCACCTTTCTTTGTCAACACCTTACTCTGAAGTATGGCGCTGCACTCCTTAGAAACAATCATCACATTCTCTTCCTTAATAACCTTTCCAGCAACTAACTCTTTCATGTACCTCTTAAGCAAAGGCATCATTTGTACGGCGTCAACCAAAGGAAGTTTCACCGTCAAGTCCTTTAACATCTCCTTGCACTTAGCGTCCTCCAAATCCTTGTGAGATTTCTTAGGTGACATTGGGTAAGGTACCTTGGGTACATAAACTTGCTCTGGCAAAATTTCTGGAGTTTTGAAAATTTTCTCGGGGGTACCCTACCGGAGCGGGTGCTCTAGGCTGAGCGGGTGCTCGCTGGATTTTTCTTCACCCCTGTTTAGAACAGTTTTCAGAGGTGTCCCTGAGCTTGATTCAATGTCTACATGCCCATCTTTCTCGGCAAAATCGCTTCCTTGAGCCTGATGCACGGAAATTTTCTCCTTAGCCTTTTCGTGGAAGCTTGTCATCGTGGGTGGTGCCAGCAACTTTCCACTCCTCAACATTACAACATTTACTTGATATTCATTCCTGGGCAATTCACCTTTACCTGGAAGAGCTCAAGCTGGTCTCTTGATAGTCTCGGTGGTTTGAGCTACTTGTATATCTAGCTTTTTCACATGCGCGGTAACAGTCTCATACTTTGCATTCAGGTCAGTGTACATGTGATCTACCTTGGCATTAATCTCTGTAGACGCCTTCTGTTGGTTAGCCATCAGTTGCTGCATAAGACTCTTCAGCTCATCTTGAGATGTAGGCGCGGAGACAGCTTGTGGTGGTGCGGTGAATTGGATGTTTTGTTGTTGGTTTCCTCCTTGGAATCGGTTCTGATTCTGATTAGGGACATACTGCTTCCCCTGAGTGTTGCTGGAGTAAAACTTCTAGAAGCCCTGAGCTTGTTGCAACTGATTCATGCCTCCTTGTTGTTGCGGATAAATCTGGTCTTGTGGGTTCTCGACATTGGTGCTACGGTAGGAAAGGTTGGGGTGGCTCTGATAATTCTGATTGAACCCATGGTTCTGGACGTATCCCTGACCACTCACATAGTTAACCTCCTGCATACCAACATCATCATCTTCTTCAAAGTCTTGGGAGATTGGTGCTCCCCCATTTTCATCCACAAAGTGAACCGATTTTTGGTTCCCCCTAAGGAGTAGATTAACCTTTGCCGCCAGCTCATCTATCTTCTGTGTGTCCATACTGTTGATTTTCCTGGACCTATCATATTCTGGAGATTTGTTACTTGAGCTCGACGCTAAGTTCTCGATCAGCTCAAAAGCGCCTTCTTTAGTCTTGGTCATAAAGTCACTGTTACTCGCAGCATTCAAGGCGTTGCGGTAATCCCATTCAACCTCATCATAGAAAATTCTCAGAATCTGTTCATCCTTGAAACCATGATGAGGACATTCCCTATGGTACTCCTTTAATCTATCCCAAGCTTCACAAAAAACTTCACCAGAATGTTGTTGGAAAGAGGAGATCTTGTTTCGTAGAGCGGCTGTCTTGGACTTAGTGTAGAAGTTGTCCAAGAAAGCGGCTCTAACTTCATCCCATGTCCTCAAAGAACCAGCTGGCAATGACTTCAACCATCTCTGAGCCTTATCAGCAAGCGAAAAAGGAAACAGCTTGTATTTCAGAAACTCACTCGAAACCCCATTCGAACCGGTAGTGCTGCAGATTTCTTCGAAGTTTTCGATGTGATCCATCGGTATCTCAGCTGGTAGTCTGTGAAAGAGGTGTTGTTTCACTAATGAGATCATCTGAGGTTTGATCTCAAAGTCTTGTCTCTGAATTGGTGGAGAAACAATAGCTGAACGGTTTTGATAAAACGCATGGGGGTTATCCGAATCCCCTATACCCGGCTGTGCTTGCGGAACTGGCGGTTGATCCCTTCTCAACTGAGCAATCTGATCCCTTCTCAACTGAGCAATCTGATCCCTTAGCAACTGTAACTGAGCAGCCATACCATTTTCTTGTTCAGCCATAATGACCGGAGCAGCTGAAACTTTCTTTTGATGGTTTTGACGTTCAAGGCGAGCTAACTCTTCGTTGGTGTGGATGACTAAATCTTCGGTGCAATTTCTTCTTGTTCTTCTACTGGTCATGCACCTGACAAATAGCAGAAAAAAATAAAAATTAAGCTTAGTAGTTTCTTAGACTGAAAATAAAATCAAAAATCAAAGGTAACGCAATTGGTCCCTGGCAACGGCGCCAAAAACTTGATACACAGAGTTTTAACCCAAAATAATTTTGCAAGTGCACAGACAATCGCAGTAGTATATAGGGTATCGAATCCACAGAGACCAAGGTTACACTATGAAATTATAGATTTTATATTAAAGCTAAGACAAAATAAAAAGGGTTGTAATTTTCGGAACAAAAGCAAGTAAATAAATCGGTGTAAAAATAATAAAAACAAGCACTAGGTTAAGGCATTTCGCCGGTGATTCGGAGACAAGGCTGAGCAACTATTTAGGAGCTAAGTAACTACCGGTCTAGAACTCAAACATAACAATAATATCGCCCCACTGTCATGATGTATCGACAACTTTATCTAACAACCTAGACACCGAAACTGTCGTTTGGACCTAGCGAGGTTGATAAGCATTAACGAGTTAGTTCAATCTGTTCACAATCAATCGCAACAATCAACTGTCGTTGGTTACGCACTAATTGCTCACCAATGATTTATCTAGCAACCTAAAGCACTGTCGTGAATAAGTTTAACCTAAAATCATAGACTAGGTGATCAAGCTAATCTAAGCATTATGAATCCCTATTGGCGAAGACAATATAAATTCCGATACCTATTTGTGCTCAGCCATTAACATCCTAAATCATTGAAAACCTTAACCTAGCTGAAGATCTACTCACACATGGTGAAAGCAAACACAACAAAGCAAGAGAATGAATTCATGATATTATTAAGGAGATTAGGGTTCACAATTCTTCTCAAAACAAAGTTGTGGTCTCTTTTTCCTTCAGATCTTACAAAGAAAATAAATCTCCCACGTGATGTTCTTAGCAAAAGCGTATCTAAAGCGTATATCCCTTAGAAAATAGAAGAAAAACGATATATACAGGTCTGGAGGCGGCTGGGTGAAGATTAAGTCGTCCTTGGAGAAAAATTAGGAAAGTTGGGATTTTCCCTTATTTTCTCTGTCAGGTCGTTTTGAGCAGTCGTTCAGGGGCTGAGCGGGTGCTCAGCGGGTGAAAGTTCAACTTTTCTCCAATTTCTGCTAAGTTCCTCCCAGAAGCTCCAATCTTCATTCCTAGCCATCTTTTGACCTGTAATGACTCAAAATAACACTAAAAGACTCGATAAAGACTCAAAAATAACTGTTAGAATGCGCCAAAAATGCATCATATTAGGTTCTCATTTCTCATATGCCATATGCACCATGCTACTCATTTGTAAACATGATAAGGGAGGGTAATTATATATACCACTCAAATTTTTTTCTCTCCAAGCAATGTGGGACATTAGTAATTGAGATTACTTTAATTGTAAATATCACACTTTGACCTCACATTTTTCATTCACTAATACTTCAATTTTAACTTATGAGCATTCCAAGTTGTAGTCTAAACTGCAAGCTTTCCAATGAACTTATAATTCGGTAATTCCGGGCAATGACCTTGCCGGAAAAGCTACCGGAAAAGTGACAAAATTCACTTGTTAAAATTTAGTTCCAACACCCTCTTCCCCATTCACGTTCACTCGGCGAGTAGTAAAAAGTCTTATCCATTATATCAATTGCGTAAACCTTTTCCTCCCTCACGACCATACTGCCGTGGATATATTGTTTTCGTATCTCCCGATCCGCCATTGGTGCCAAACGATCCCAAGTTTGGAATAAACCAACAAACACACAATATCAAAACATAGCCAAACATCATTAAACAAAACATCATAATTTTCTCAGTGTATACAACTAGTTATCAAGATTTGGATATGCAAATATAAATCAAAATGCATAAAACTCAAATGTTCAATAGTGGTGTTGTTTCTAATTTTTTTTTCTTTCTCAAGTCTAAAAGTATTCTGTAAGTGATGCATTCAGAAATTCAAAAAGAAATAGCAGTACGTAGAAGATCAACAGTAAGCAAAACATATAAAGAAGAATAATAAGATCAATGTCAATGATAAGCATCAATATTATTACAAAAACATCAGATTCTCAACATGATTTAATCCCTTTGATTTCAACTCTTCTAACACTCTGTCTCTCCAGATTGTAGTAGTAAACATATAATGGATTGGTCCAACGACTTGACGCCCAAGCAATTTCACCCGTATCAGTTGCCCATATTGAATTTATCGGCTTTCGAGCTGGATTTGGCAAAACAATGGTGTGCTTCGACCATTTAACTTTCTTGGCGTCATCAAGAACCCATACCTCAGCTAGACTACTACCATAATCAAAACACAATAACACAGCTAACTTTCCCTTGTAGTTTATGAGATTCAAAGGCCTGGCCTTCTCTATTTCTATAAAACTAAATTTCTCAGACCTAACATCAAAGCATACTATTGTACTTGAACTATTGTTGATCAAAGCTTTGTAATATATAACCCCATTGATGCATATTCCATTGTTGTTCTCTTTCTTAGGACAATGCCGAAACGAACATTCGATCTTTCTCCACGACAGCTCTCGAGTCCCTAATGTCAGAACTTGATAATGCTCAAAGAGATTTTGTGTCCTGCATAAAACCTTAAATTGTTTTCCAATTGGATCATACCCGAAAAAGCATCTTAAATAATAATTATTGTCTTCCACTTGAGGTAAATATATGTGCTGACCCATGCAAGGGTTACATATCACATTAATTACATCATCTATCTTTCCCTTGCACCTCGCAATATAGTTCAGGTAGATAAATCCATGAACAGATTGCCAAATTGTCATCATGATCAACTAACCTCTAGAATAACCCATACGATAGTCAGTTGCTACAACACTTTTCTCATAAAAATTAATTCGAGGCTGAGGGGATGAGAAGAAGTGACACTTGCTGAAGGTGAACAAAAGACGTGGCCGAGACAACGAATTTTTTGAAAACGATTCCGTGAAATTTGGACGTCGAATTATAGATGACCATTGCTTCGATACACACCTAAAATTTGCGATGGATTTCGCCGGTAATCTTAAGAGTGTCTCGATGATGAGATCGATGGGAAGAGTCACAGTTACTCCTATATAAGTTGAGGCCGATGATTGTTTGTTGCGTCGGATGATTTTACGGCCATTACGGCAATTCAACCAATAGTTCTGTTGTCTTTTCATGGGCGTCATCGCTTGACAATTTTTGCTCTGCTCCACGAGTACTGTTTTATCTGGGATACATAAGTTAGGTCGCATTATACGATTTTGTACCTGTTTTACTTGGGACCCAAGTTACAATTTTATGAAGAAGAGGAAGGGTTATTATTATCAAATTTGGGGTTAATTGAAAATTATTATTATATTTACGATAATATTTTTAGAATCTAAACTTTCCTCTATAAAGAATTGGGAAATTTAACATGATAATATTTGATAAGATTTCTTTTTTGTTAATTTTTGTAAATTTTGATTAGTATTATAGATTAAAATAAAAAATTAAATTTGTTTAACCAATCGCAACCGCTAGCGGACACAAACGCTAACTGGAATGAGCTTTTGAAATTTAGCGATAAGAAACAGTTTAAAACGTTTTTCATGATCGTTGTTAAGCGCTTGCAACCACAACCGCCTCAAAATATGGCGTTTACATATAGTTACGGATGAACCAATCAATCTCTCATAACACTTTTGATCTTCTATTGGCGATTGTACCTGCATCATACCTAAAACGAACAGCTTAACCCCTAACACATGCGAGCACTATACGGCTTTACATTGTAGTACTATGAAACTTCTGATTTGCATCCATATCAAGAGTTTGATATCATTGATATTTAAATATAATTCAAAAACTCATAAAACCCAAATGTTCAAAATACTGATGCTAAGATGACGAAGTTGTGTCTAATTGGAGATGCTGATAGAGCAGAGCCGGTCCTCGTGACACATTAGTATCATACAATTGAATGGGCCCCCAATTTTAAGGGGCTCCACTTTAAAGAATTTTTTGGTTTTTTTTTTGTTGAATTTGTGTTTAAGGCCATATGGGTGTACGTGCACCCCCTCTCCATATGGTGCATCCGCCCCTGTGTAATGCATGAAAGCACAATTAATGGATAACTATACATACAATACTTTGAAACTTCTTATTTACATCCACTAATCTGCAAGAAAGTACACTCGCTGGAAATCAAATCCGAGTGTAGAAGCCCTTAAAACCTTGACTAATCAGCGAAAGGGCTTCCAAGAGAAAATGTTAAACATCATCAAACAAAACATCAAGATTTTGTTCTGTATTCAAAATCTTCCTCGGATGTCAGACCAGTGTGCATCTAAACACAATCATGTGAGACCTTTTGTTCGTGATGTTTTTCACATGAATCTACTTGTGGTTCATTTTGCTTTCGCTATGGAAAATTCGTCGAAAAAAGCTGCTTCGAGCTGGTTTTTCCATCAATTTAACGCTGTTTTTCTTGTAGTGCATTCTTCCTACAGCCAAATTTCATACCAAAACAGAGTATTGTTTCTATTATATACCTCTGTTTTAATGAAACCTGCAGATTTTTTCATTAATTTTTTTTCCCATCTAGTTAAATATAGACATGATCTTTTAGGATAATAATTAATAAATCAAAATTTTCTTCTCTCTTTAATGTTTTTGAAATCTATTTTAATAAAAACTAGATTCAAACCCGTGGTATAACACAAGTCAATTGTTTTCATATAAAATTGTAGTTTTTTTTTTACTGTTTATAAATATTTGAATTTTAAACTTATTATATTAACTTTCTATATGTAATTTTAACTTGCTAATTTTTTTTCTTTACTGTTTATGAGTACTTTTATTTTGTTCGTTTAACGTGAGTTCATCATCAAATTGTAGTGTCTTCATGTAGTAATAGAAAATTTATGTTGTTTGATTAAAAGATACGCCAAAACAATCATGTTCTTTATTATCATTGAAAAAATTTAGAGCAAATTCTTGAAAACATACATGAAAATATTTGCATAATTTGGGTTCGTTAGCTAAATTTGCAAATTTTTGCAAAATAATAGAATAATAAACATACATGAAAATATTTGCAAAATAATAGAATAATAAATTTTCAATATAATTTATTTTATGTATTTTATATATTTATTTTGCTTTGTGCATACTTTGATCTAAATCTGTAGCTGGTATAGTAAATCCAAAGACATTGCACTAATATGAATTAGATTCAATATTAAAATCCATTATTTATAAATTCTCTATAATCCAGGAAAAAAAACCAACAAAATTCACATTGACTTGTGATCAAGTATTACTTGCCGAACTAAATGAATTATAAAAAGTGTTTAGTGGGTGGGCAAACCCCTGAATGTGCAATCGACAAGAACTTGTCGGTTATACATATCATTTCAAATACCAACCTATCGATCAATACATAGATCGAATGATTGGACCTCTAATTTTGATCCACAATATTTAAATTAATTTATTTTATTTTATAGATAGAATTATTGGACCTCTAATTTTGATCCACAAAATTTAAATTAATGTATTTTACTTTAATTTAAAATAATTTAATTTAATTTAGGATTTCTAAGGAGAATAGAGAGTGTATAAATGTTTCAAAGGAGAATAGAGAGTGTATTAATATATGTTTAACATATTAGTTATTTAAATCAAATATTTTGATGACTTAATATTTTTTAAAATATATGTCTCTGTAAATTAATAAGAAAGTTTAAATATTTATAATATTTGAAACATTTTTATGTTTAAATACTTATATTATTTAGAAATTTTTTAAAAGTTTAAATATTTATAAAATTTTAAAACTTTTAAAAAGTTTAAATTTGTTCAAGTGAAGAACCGAATTAAACTGAATAAAACATTTAAAATTGGATGTTTGATAAGTCAAGGTTCATGCGTATTTATATTTGGAATTATTTTGGTCATTTTTATAATATGACTGTGAACCATTGTCTAATGTTTTAGCTGATATGGCACATTAAACACACAATTGTTTCTCCATCGATTGAGTAATAAATATTCGTTTAAAAAAATCACAATATATGCAGAAAATTATCAAAAATTTTAACAATTATATGTGTTATATAATCATTCAAAATTATTTTAAAATAAGATGAAACAAAGCTGATATGAGAATCATAATTCATACTATTAAATCACAATATTAGATAAATAAATAATTGTATTTGGTTGTAAGGATTGTAAAGAATTAATTAGAGGTTGTTTGGATACATGATAACTTATGACATTGAACAAACACACTTTTTCATGGATTGAGTAATATATGTCTGTTTTAAAAAATTTGAATCACAATATATATAGAAAAAATTTTAAATTTTATTAACTGTATGTATTATATAATAATTTAAAATAATTTAGAAATAAAATCAAATAAAGATGAAAGTGGGAATCATAGTTTTTCAATATATAGGTTTAAATTAGGTAGACATATTTTAAAAAATTTTAAATTAGTGTTAGTTTCTATTATATTAATATATAGATGACTGTTTGGATGTAGGAATAAATATAGAGGTGTTTGGATACAATGATTACTCATTTGTATTTCACTTTTAATAATATAAAAATTCCTCCTTAATATTAAATAAAAAGAATATAAGGAAATATGAAACAACTCTCGGATTTTCGAAAAGTAATGCCATTATCAATAACTCCCTTGAACCATGCTATTTTTCTGCGCCAAAAGACATGCTTGTCCTTCTTTCTCCATCTTTCATTCTTTCTTTCTCTTCTTTCTCCATCTCTCTTTCTGTCGCATCTCTCCTTCTTTCTCCATCTCTATATTTTTTTTAATTTCTCTTCTTCTTCTCTTTTCCCTGTAACAATTTTTTCAACTTTTTTTTTTTTAATTATTCTTTGAAAGAGTTTTATCATTCTTATTTTTTCATCTCATCGATGACTGATATGATGATGACAATGTGCATCTCGACAACAACGGCAGTGCATCTCAATGACGACGATAGTACATCTCGACGATAATGACATTCCAGATCTCGATGATGACGTTCCAGATCTCGACGATGACGTCTCAGATCTCGACGATGATATAGTGTTATCTTGTCCATAAGAACGATTTGTCCATAAATCTTGTCTAATTCAGTAATATATCAGTAATATATCATGAGTCTGAGTTGTCTATAACATGTCTAACTAGAAATTTGTTCATTATTTCATCGTTTTTGTCCATGAAAGACTATACAACTAGTGGACAATAATATTATACAATAAAATATTATCTATTTTGGTGATTCATTTCGTGGACAATTTATTCATTTCATGGACAATTTTCTATTTGTCTTCATCTGTTTGCCACACAATTTGTCCACCAATACTATTTTTTCGTCCATCAAGTATTATCAAATTGTCTTATGTTAATTCGTCAATTGCTACTAGTTATCCACAATCAATATGTACCAACTTTTCCATTGCATAAAGTGTCCATACAAAATACCACTTTATTGCATATATAGACAAACCATCCATTGCAACATGTCTACCTCCATAACTTGTCCACCACTGCATATTGTCTTGTCCATACAAAATATTATTTCATTGCATATATGGAAAAACTATCAATTACAACAACTTGTCCACTTCCATACATTATCCACAAATATTTAGCAATGCCACAACTTCTTCATTTGTTGCTATTTTTCTTCATATATTCACCACACAATTTGTCCACCAATACCATTTTTTCTTCCATCAAGTATTATCAAATATTGTCATGTTAATTCGTTTATTGCTACTAGTTATCCATGATCTATATATACCAACTTGTCCATTGCATAAGTGTCCATACAAAATACCATTTTATTGTATATATAGACAAACCATCCATTGCAACAACATGTCTACCTCCATAACTTATCTACCAATGCATATTTTTTGTCCATATAAAATATTATTTCATTGCTTATATGGACAAACTATCAATTAGAACAACTTGTCAACCTTGATAAATTATCCACAAATATTTAGATTTTGTACATAAAAACCAAAAACAAAGGTGCAAAAAATGTTTGATCAAATATGCATAGACTATTAATTCCCTTTTTTATTTTTATTCGCATGACACACTTTTGTCCAAAATTAATGTATCTGTCTGTCCACATTAAATGAAACTATCCCAATTCTCCATCTCTCTTTTTTTCCCGCCACTGTTGCTGATATCAAATGTGTCCAAAATAGAAAGGGTAATCACGTCATTTGATCTTCAGCAATACCACAGAAAATGGCATATTTGAAAGGCGGTAAATTTTGTGGCATTATTAAAAAGTTTTTTGGAGGTTGTGGCGTTTTCTGTAATAAACCTTTAAATAAAAGATCAACAAAAATTAAATTAATAAATGATTATACAAAAATTATCATGTTATATGAAATATTATCATATCAAATCCTCATATTTCTAATACGTACATTTTTTATTTTGCTGAAATGTATGTTAAATTATATTCAAACATAAAAAAAAAAACTGTTTTTACATCGAGTGCTTCAAAAATTGAAATTTGCTGAAAATAATTTATGAGATTGACAATGTTATTTTTGAAAAATCATTGGGTAACAAACTATGGCTCGAACCCTTTGTCAATCAATATTTAAAAGTACATTATTTTTTGGTCAAAATACCAAAAATGTATCATTTTGAAAATTTATTTCCAAATAGGACCCCTACTGCTTCAAATATCTTTTTACCCTGCTTGGAAATAAATTTTCAAAAATGTACAAAATAAAAAAAATTCCCTTATTTTTTTAATTCACTACAAACAATTCAAATATGCAAACATTCCTACGGTATTAAATCAAGTATTTATCTCACAAATCTAATCCACTTATTACCGTGGCGTTATTTTTATGTCTATTTTTTATTTTATACATCACTACCATGATATTATTTTTTTTATAACTCAGGAGTAGATCTCATACCTATGGAAGGACCCAAACTAATCTCCTGGGAGAAGTGCAACCCATGGATATGCCCTCTCTCAGGATATTCAAATCCATCAAGTTTAGCTACTTGTGGCTTATGTGATTGTGATGAACAACTCACATGCAGCTCTCTCCGCAACACACGGAAACAAAATCAAAATGAATAAAACCAGAATGTATAGAGACAAAGGAGAAGAGTACTGATGCTTATGATCAGTGAAGATGCCAGAAACGTTTATAATTGGAGATGATGATAGACGCAATTCTTATCGGGAACGTGATGTCAATAACGGTGTCGTTTATGATCGGAGGCAATCAATTGGACAAGGATGCAAAGATCAAATAATGGGTCAGATAATAAATGGTGTGGCAAAAAAACAATCCTTGTAAAAGTAACAAGTCGCTCCCAACCAAGTATAACATGTCATGCAAATCCTTGTACATGTCCATGTAAAAAATTTGTTTCTCAAGTCTAAGTATTCTTTTAAGTGATACATATACAAATTAAAAGCAGTGGCAGTAGAAGATCAACAGTTAGCAAAATAACATGAGGAAGAATAATAAGATCAATGTCAATGAGAATTCAGACAACATCCATAAGCAAGGATTAATAGATTGAAGTGGAACTATATATAGTAAGAGTTAGAAACGAACAAGTAAGAAAATTATTAAAACCAAACCCGTGAACATCATCAATGTTATTACAAAAACATCAGATTCTCAACATGATCTGTGAAGCTGAAGACACTTTCTTGGTGATCTCGTCCCATCCATAACTTGTCAACTGTTCTAACATTCTGCCTCTCTAGATTGTAGTAGGAAATACATAATGGATTCGTCCAACGACTTGACACCCAAGCAATTTCACCCATATCAGTTGCCCATATTGATTTTGTGATCCCCTCTAGAACTGGATTTGCAAAAACAAAGATGTGGTTCGACCATTTAACTTTCTTGGCGTCATCTAGAACCCATAGCTCAGCAAGACCACCATACTCAAATCTCAAAACGACACCTAACTTTCCCTTGTAGTTTATGAGAGTCAAAAGCTCCGCGTTTTGTATTTCTATAAAACTAAATTTCTCAGACCTAACATCAAAGCATATTATCTTATTGTAACTATTCTCTATATAGGCTATGTAATATAAAACCCCATTGATGCATATCCCATTGATATCTCCCTTAGGATAATGCGTAAACGAACATTCGATCTTTCTCCAAGACAATTTTCCACTTCCTAATGTCAGAACTTGAGGCTTTTGTGTCTATTGTATGACATGGTTATGCACAAAACCTTAAATTGTTTTCCAATCGGGTCATACCCGAAAAAGCTTCTCAAAACATATATTTTTTTCCCTTTCCTCTCACTTTAGGTAAAGTTATGTGCTGACCCGTGCAAGGGTTACATATCACATTAACCGTATCTACTATCCTTCCTCTCCCAATATCGTTCAGGTAGATAAACCCATTAACAGATTGACAAATTTCGATGTACCTATCTTCACAATAACTCATATGATATTGATAGTCTGTTGCTACAACACTTAAGTTCTCACCCAAATCTCGAGGCTGAGGGAATGAGAAGAAGTGCCACTTGTTGCCAATTCTTAAGGTGAACAAAGGACACGGCCGAGACAAAGAACTTCTCAGGAACAATTCCCTGAAATATGGACGCTGAAGTAATGAAGCCCATTGCTTCGAGACACAAGGACAAATTGCGATGGATTTAGCAGGTAATTCGGATATGTACCATAATCTTTTTAGAATGTTTCCTTCCTTTTTTTTTAAGTGTACCACTTTCTATTTAATTCTCTCTGTCCCACAAAAATGAATGTTTTAGTTTTAATTTTTTTTTACAAAGATAGAAGTTTGTATTTCGAATGTAAAAGTTCTAGTTGTTTATCAGTTTTATCTTTACTATTTAAATACAACAAAATTATTATAAAAGAAACTGCATTGAAAAAATAACATAATAATGAGGGTATATTTTGTATCTTAAAGTTGTTCTTAAAATATGTGCAAAACTCAAAATATTCTTTTTTGGAATGGATGGAGTATCTTCGTTTTTATGTTTTTTGGAAGTAGTACTTAATTTGTTCATAATTTTGTTCCTCAAGTGAGACATCGTTTTGAGATTACATTTTATCATAGATGAAAAATAATGAAGTGAGATAGAAGATCTAAACACTGGATAATAACAAAGATAAATTTAGTAAAGTTGTAAACCAATGTGACTTAAAATCATAATTGGACTTTTAGGGGCCCAAATTAGAAATAAGCAAATGGGATGACATGGTATAACAGGTTTTAGAAGATTTCCTCTATTAGGATTGTTCAGGTTTGAAACTTATACATATAAAGGAGTTTAAGGGTTGTAATGTTATGTATCACATTAATAAAGAAACTCTAAAAACAAAGAGTTTTTGCTTCAAAAAAACTCTTGTTTTTCTTTTTCTTTTTTCTTTTCGCTTTCATAAGGTTTTGATCGTGAATTTACAACAAAAACAATATGAGTGAAGTTGTGGGATCTAGGCCAGCCAATTTGCTTCTAATGATAAGCTGAAGTTCCTTTACTAAAAGTGCCGAGGACTTAGAAGTAGAAGTGTGGAGCCTTTGGTTCTTTTACTAAATTTGTTTCTAAAGTGATATATATATATATATATATGTAGGAAATCGGCCAATTCATACCCAAACATATTCATGAAGTCAAAATCATACATGAACTATAGTAATAGGTAAATTTATACCTAAAAATATCAATTTGACAAAATTCATACACGAACTATAAAAATTTGATCAATTCATACAAATATGGGTGACTGTACATTTTAAACTGATGACACGTCATCAACACATGACTTTTTAAAAAAAAAATCTTGAAATGAAAATTAGAGATAGACACCCCCTCTCTCATTGTTCTTCAGTCTACATGTTTTAGATGGAAATGCATTTTTATATTACACACACTTTCAATTCTCGTTTAGAACTGAAAATTCCCAAAATCCTATTTGAGTATTTGAGAAAAAATATAATAAATAACACTTATATATATATATATATATCATAATATAATAGAAATTTTGACATATAGAATATTACATATAAAGTTAATCTAAAAAACATTTCTAACTTTTCTAAGATGTACCGATTTGTTATTATATTTCATACCATTTAAAATTATAGTTTTTGTCTGATAAAATTTTAAATATTATAATTTTGTTTTAATTGAAAGCTTAGAAAAGCTTATAAAATTTATAACATTATAATTGTTTGTATGTCTTAATATATCATTTAAAATTCTAGTTGTCTTATATAAAGTAAAAGCTTAAAATTTTATTTTAATTGATAGCTTACTAAAACTTATAAGCTTTAATTTTATAAAAGAAAAAACACGAATTTTAAATGATATGAAATATAATAACAAATTTGTACATTTTAAAAAAGTTAGAAAATTTTAGATTAATTTTGTATGTAATATTATATATTATATATGTCCAATTTCCTATTATTATAGTATATATATATATAAGTATTATTTAGTAAAATGTTTTCTTAGATTCTCAAATAGGATTTTGGGAATTCTCGGTTCCAAACGGGAATTGAAAGTGTGTGTAATATGGAAATGTATTTCCATCTAAAACATGAATTCGAGACTGAGAATGAGACAAAACGAGAAGGGACGAGATGGGGCGGAATGATGTCTATCCCTAATTTTCATTTCAAAATCTTGTAAAAAAAAAATCATATGTCGATGACATGTCATCCACATCATAGTAAAACATCTGATGTGGATGACATGTCATCAGTTTAAAATGTACAATCACTCATATTTGTATGAATTGATCAAATTTTTATAGTTCGTGTATGAATTTTGCCAATTAGATATCTTTAGGAATAAATTCGCTCATTACTATTCATGTATGATTTCGAGTTAATGAATATGTTTGGGTATAAATTGGCTGACTTCCCATTTACATATAGCAGTAGAGTATCAGCAGTAAGCAATGGAGCAAAATAATATGAAGATTAAAAAGAAATAACAAGATCAATGTCGTTGAGAATTAAGACAACATCCATAAGGAACGATCAATAAAAGTGGAAATATAATAAGAGTCAGAAATGATCAAGTGAAGTGAAGAAAACACTTAGAACCAAACCCGCGATTAATTAACCCCAAAGTTACTAAAGAAACATCGCATTCTCAACATGGTCTGTGAAGGTGAAGTGTGCTTCAGGGCGATCTTGACCCATCAATAATTTTTCTTCAATCCCTTTTATTTCAACTCTCCTAACACTCTTCTTCTCCATATTGTAATAGAAAACATAGAACGGACGGGTCCAACGACTTAGCACCCAAACAACCTCACCCATATCATTTGCCCAGATTGATGTTATGCCAAGATTGAAACCATTTGGCAAAACAAAGATATGCTTCGACCATTTATGTTTCTTGGTATCCTCTAGAATCCATAACTCATCATCACTAGATTCACTACCATAAGATAACATCACGACTCCTAACTTTCCCTTGTAGTTGATCAGAGTCGAAATGCAAGTTAACGTAGAGCTATTTTCCATTTCTATAAAACTAAATTTCTCAGACCTAACATCAAAGCATGCTATCAAAGTAGTCATGTTGGACCAAGCTATGTAATACAAAACCCCATTGATGCATATCCCATCCCTCTTATGAGGATAATGAGGTAACAAACATTCGATCTTTCTCCACAATAATTTTCCTTTCCCTAATGTCAGAACTTGATGCTCTTTCGAACTAGTTTGTCTTCTATAACACGTCACCGTCATGCACAAAACCTTCATCTCTTTTTCAATCGGATCATACCCAAAAAAGCTTCTCAAATCAAAATTATTTGCTTTCACTTTAGGTAAAGGAAGATACTGACCAGTGCTAGGGTTACATATCACAGGAACCCTATCTATCTTTCCCTTTAACATCTGTTTATCGTTCAAATAGATAAACCCATTTGCAGATAGACAAATCTCCTTGTACCAATCTCTGGAGAAACCCATATGATAATCTGCTACTACAACACTTACTTGTTCATCAAGATTTCGAGAGTGAGGGGCTGAGAAGAAATGACACTTGCCATCAAACTCGATGGTGAACAAAAGACGTGGCCGAGACGATGAACTTGTCAGGAACGATTCCGTGAAATGTGGACTTCGAAGTAAGGATGACCATTGCTTCGACACACAACGACAAATTGCGATTGATTTCGCAGGTAATGTTGTGAGTATCTCGATGATGAGATCGATGGGAAACGTATTTGTGTTTTCTCCTACATTCTTTGAGGTCAATGATTGTGTCTTACGTCGGACGAGTTTACGGCGATCCACCGTATTGTTCATGGCGTCTTTTTTGTGGAAATTTTGCTCTCCTCCAGGAATACAGTTTTTACTTGGGAATAAAAGATACTGATATTTACTATAATCTTTTAAAAATCTTTAGTTTCCTATTTAATCTTATTTTTTCCAAGAATTGTTCAACCAAATTACGAGATTATCGTAAGAATATCCTGTTTTTTTTTTTTTTTACCATAATTTTTTATTAAATTATGCAATTGTTACGTCAAAAAAAGTCTTTAGTTTGCAGACAGAAACAAAAAAATCTTTAGTTTAAGGGAATTAATTGGGCTCTCGGCAATTGCCTATAAATTATAAATACGACATTTGCAAGTTGTGATTGTAGGCGCTTCACACTAGTCATACAATATTCGTCGCAAATTTGTGTCGTATATTTTTAATGAAAAATTATGTTGCTAATGTTTTTTCAGTGTTATAATATAATTTAATATGGTGTTTTCGGGTTCTAAATACGGGTTTTACCGTTTTAATCAAGCTTTTTCTATTTTAAAATAAATTTGAATTTCAGTTCAATTTTTCTTTTTTCAGCTAGTTTGAAATTTGGATAGAAAAATATTGTATCCATTTTTATTTTTCAGCTAGTTTAATATAATTTGAATTAAATAAGAAATTTATGGGTGTTATCCAAAAAGCTAGTTTCATAATTTGGGTTTCAGAATATTATTTCGGCTCGGTTGAAGACGGATCGGTTTAAAATTTAATTTTAAAATTATAGTTAAAGTATAAGTGATTAATATTTTTTAGTTTTAAATATTATTGGCATCATCATCATTTTTTTTTACTGTTATGTCTTACCAATTTAAAGTATAACCGAACTACATTTTTAATTTTTATTATACCCATTATTTTTCCCATTATTTTCTATTACTCGTTGTTAATTTGTTATTGTTAGCTTGTATTACTAATCGGACTAACTCGAATATACACATATAGCGATCAAACATATGTTAGTGGCAAAGTTGAAAGAGAAACACTTTTTTAAGTTATTAATCTTAAAATTAAAGTGGCGGCTAGCTAAGAGATAAGAAGATGGAAGATGGAAGATGGAAGATGGAAGGTGATGGGTGGTTTTTGTCGGCCAATATTTGTGTTTATCTTTAACCCACTTCTCTACGTGTCTTCTTTTATTTTTTTCTTGAGTGACGTGTCCTCATTGTAACTTAAATCTAAATTTCTAGA
The DNA here is from genome assembly GCA_028015245.1 of Cardamine occulta. NCBI lineage: Eukaryota > Viridiplantae > Streptophyta > Magnoliopsida > Brassicales > Brassicaceae > Cardamine > Cardamine occulta. Next base: position 11,539,558 of record CM051362.1, read on the forward strand.
AATACCTTTGACAAACCAAAGACTTCGTTTCTGAATAACACTTAACCAAGAATTGGACCAGAAGCAAAGCATCCGATTAAAATAAATTAAGAAAACATCTAGCTTAAAATAATAATAATTCTTTTAGTATATGTACATATATGTGATCTTTTAACACAGTAATGCGATTAATACAAACAGTCATCAAATCCCTATCAATCAAAAATAAGCAATTTTGAACCAATATCATAAACTTTCAATTTGGTAAATTTGAGATTGTATCACGAGTACGGGAGTACGTGTTGGTATATATTTCAAGTTGCGAGAGAGGAAATTCGATTTTTTTTTAATTGTTATACAGACAATTAGAACATTAATCGGTGAAGGATAAACATAAAAGATGAATTTTTGAAAGTTGAAACCAAATCAATTTGTTTTGAAAAATTTATTTGTGGGTTGTGTGTCCAAATATATATATATATATATATATTGTTAAAGTCCAAATATATTTTTATGACAAAGATTCTGAATATACTCTAGTTCTTTGCAAATGTCACTTGATTCTGTAATCTTTAGATTTCACTTGAACAAAATATATTCGATGGTGGCCAGTATATATTCTATTGTTAGTGATAAATTATCATGATTTTGAGACAGATTGCCCTGAACTAATAAAATTAAAAAAGCTAAAAAGAACTTATAAACTCTATATTGCCAGTTGCCGTCATCTAGTTTTATCTGAATCGAATTGAATGTTGCTTGATGGTGAGCGGTTTCTGAAGGTCGGATATTAGGTTTAAGTTTGGCGAATTGCTAGGTAGGTGACTCGTCAATGAGGAGCTGGCTAGTCGGAAGATGGATCTTTTTGGGAGGCATGTTGCTAATTAGTTAGTGCCTAGGATTGGCTAGAATTCAGGAATCGAATATTCTCATTGAGGAGATCGAACCCAGTTACCGACAGCAAAATAGTCTGCCTTGTATTCGCTGTTTGTACATTAAGCCCACTTTGGGACGATTTTTTAATTAATAATTTTTATTAAAAATAACAAACTTTTGTAAATTAAAATAATTAAAAATAATAAAACAAATCATCTTTAAATTAATATAACAAACAAATAATAAAGTAAATATATTAAAAATAGCTAAAATATGTTTTTTGAACCCTACTAATTAAAGTAACTAAAAATTAATAAAGTAATATTATTATATAAGAGTAATAAAATAAAAATATAATGTGGTTTCCCATCTTTGTACTGTATAAGGCCCCAAGTAAATCTTAACGCCGGCCCTGGCTCAATCATGTATATAGGCTTCAACGAACAAATAGCCTCATATTTGATATACAAATTAAGTAAGGTATAGATAGGAGTAAAATTGAAAAGTACGAGATTCTTTGGCAATTTCTATAAGAAAATTTTATCCATATATAAAAATAAATAAAATTCTGTCACCGTACTTTATAAACTCCCACTGCCCTCAAAAACTTTTGGCTTTTTATTAATAATGGAAAGAGAACTACAAGAGTCGTCTAAGCTTAAGAGGAGGCAGCCGCCACCTCAAGAAGAAGAAGCCAGCCACGTGGCAGCAACGACGCCGTTTAAGGGGAAACCATACAGAGGCATAAGGAAGAGGAAGTGGGGAAAGTGGGTGGCTGAGGTTCGTGAACCTAAGAAACGTTCTCGTCTTTGGCTTGGCTCTTACACAACCGCCGTAGCCGCCGCTAGAGCCTATGACGTTGCTGTCTTCTACCTCCATGGTTCATCCGCACGGCTTAACTTCCCTGATGTTCTTGTTAAGGAGGAGGACCGATCAGCCGCCGCCGCGGATGGTGACATGTCTGCCGCTTTTATACGGGAAAAAGCGGCGGAGGTTGGTGCTAGAGTCGATGCTCTTATGACTTCTGCGGCGAAGTCTTCGCCTCCTTGTTCGCCGGTATTAGTTGAGAAACCTGATTTGAATCAATTACCTGAATCCGGAGATATGTAGTGAAATTAATACAAAATCTAGAGTTTTTTTTTTTTTTTTATATATATATATCATACAAAATATACATAGACAGATGAATATTTAGATATGTATACAAACATGGACGAGTTGTTATACTTTGATTAGCTAAAGGTAATTCATGATAAGCGAGTTTTAGTTAGGTAATTTTGTTTAAGAATTTTATTATTAGTGTTCTCTTCCTATTTTACTTAATTGTTAAGCTTCGAAATTGTGATATTATAAGTTTGATTTGATCTTTGGATTCATAATCTCAAAATATATTATTTGTTTAGGCTATCTTGAGGATATGGCTAGAGAACTTCATCTGAAAACTTGTACTTTACATCAAAGAAAATTCTATATTTATGTGCTTTCAACGTTAATCAAAGAGTTAATTTAAAATATTTTATGATTCGCCAAGATTCGATGACTAGCGGGTAAGGACAAGAAAACAAATAAGTATTTGCTTTCGACTGTTCTTTTATAGACAAAGTCAATGGTAGCAAAAGGAAAAGAAGAAAAAATCTTTGAACTTAGATGAGATCGTGAGGTGGCACAGCATAGCTATAGAATAATCAAAGTTAATATAATATTTTATCAAATCAATTTAAGATCCTGAGTTAATATAACTGGATTATTTATAACTTTTTATATTAAAAAAATGAACATATCGTCTAAAGTAAGGGTCTCTAACTTTTGTTTTTGTTTCTTAGCGATTCCCCACTCATAAGCATCCCAAAGCCATTGATCATATCACATACCAAGGAGAGATCTGCAGTTTAAATTTGATGTTACACAATATCGGTTTATGGATCTTTCATATACGGATTCACTTTTTTTTTTTTTTTTGGATAAAAACGTATTCACTTTTCACTTGAAGTAACAACTAAAACGAAAATCTCATAGGACAAAGATATCGAATTAGTAGCAAAAAAGATATAGACGGAGAGACTGATAGAGACTCTTTTATCAAATTATATTAACAATCACGCAGAATTAGGTAAGTGATAGTGATACAAAACTTCAACAAAAAAAAAAAAAAAATTAGTGGGCTGGGCTTATCACTTTTGCAGACTTGGATTGTTGATCTTGAGGGCCTAACATGAAATAGCTTTGTAGCCCATTTAAGATTTTTCACTGCGTCTTTCCTTTTCATCATCATGGAATTCTCTTTTATAATTTGGTGATTAGAAAAATGCATATTATAATATAACCTCATGACGTATTTCTACATTAAACAAGTTTCACAATAAAAGGAACAAGAGAACAACAATAATATCAAACTTAAGTTATAGATTTGTGATTCAGACATATCTTACTAGAAGTACATGTAAGTTTTCAATGCACTAAAGCTGGACCATCACACCTGATTAAAGCATGCGTTGCTAATGGATAAGTTACATTAAATACATTTTAATAAATTGTCCTTTTTAAAAAAGATTGTAGCCCCGAAACAAGAGGCTGAGGCAGACAGATTTCATGCATGCACTGTGAACATATCTCTCCAAGTAAGTTGCCAACTTGCCAATGTTTTCATATGCTTCGACTCCATAAAATTTTTTTCTTTCTTTTTTTCAATTGACTCCATAAAATTAGTAGTGCGTTCAAAGACCAGATGTGAGTTGACTCTAACTCAGTAAAGCTTCATAAAGCAAGATCACACACACACACACATATATATATATAGATATATATATAAAGAACAATGCCAATTTTGAAGGGCCAAATGTTGGCAATTATTTTCAAGGTTTTTATTCGTTTTCTGACTTACAACTTTCGCTGTCAAACTTGTAATACATGCAATTCTCGTTGTCAGACCTGCAAGGACCCCATAATTTCCATAATTCATGCCATATCCCAAAATCTAGGTTTGTTTGTTAATTTTTTTTTTGGTCTATTTTGAATAATATATAAGCCATATCATTTTTATTAATACGCCTAATTATGTTTCAAACATTTTCATTTTGTATTTTTGTTTACTTTATTTTAATTATTTTAATCATTACAAATAGGCAAAAAAAAAATTTCTTTTTTAAGTTATGATAATAATTTTGTCTTCATTTATTTACGATAGAGAAGCTATCATGAATATGTACATGTCACAAATTTACAAGGTATCTACTATATACTAGCCCATATATTTCAAAATGATATTGCAAGGTAATTCCAGATAAAGTGAATGAAAATTGGCGTTGCAACTTTAACGTAAATGTGCGATCATTTTCTTCGAACGTTTAATAGAAAAATTTGGACCAAAAATTGTAGTTAAATTCAGAGATAAGTTTGTATCAGTTATTAGTCCAAAAACTTGGATTAGTAGATCAGAATTAAAATATGATCATATTACACCCAAATATGGGTCGATCGAAGAGAATAAACAATTTTGCTTAGCCAGTACTAGGCCCAGTACAATTTCCGGAAATCTGTAATAGTGTCGTTTTTATACATACACATACTTTGAGTGATTAGTCACTAAACTAAAGAACTAACAGCCTAACCAGCTAACAAACCGCTACTAATACAAGGTTTTACAATTCGGTTAAAATTGATAACTGTGAGTGAGAAAGAAAATAAATAGAAAAAGTTAGAATAATGGAGTGTTCTCGACAAAGAATTAAAAGAAGACTAAATTTTAGATGCAAATTTTGTACCAACTTTAGCCTTACATGACTTTGACAGTTTCCTCACCATGCGATCATAATGTCACTCACTCACTTCAACCCTTTTCCATTCATTCCCTCTTTTTCTCTCTCAATTTCTCAAGAAAATAAAAGGGAGGGAAATTTGAAAAAGAGAAAAGATAAGAAAAGTAAAGTGAAGTTGAGTGACAGAGTGAGTCTGAGTGCCCAAAAAGCAAAGAGAATTTTGCTCATTCCAACTTTATTTCTCACTGCTAACTACCAAAACGCAAATCTTCCATATCAATTTAATTTAGGTAAGTATGTCTTTTTTTTTGTTAAAAATATGTCAGTTTTTTTTGTTAAAAATATGTCTTTTTTTGTTAACTTAGTAAATAGATTATAGATTATAGAAAGAATTGAAATAGTTAAGAGAAAGAGTAGTTTTCCTTTTGTCAAGTATTTTGTTTTTTTTTTTAACGAAATCTTAGTATGTTTTTTTTTTTAGTTTTCCTTCTGGAAAGGATAAAATTATTAAAAGAATAAATTTAACCAATGGAAACGGATGCAATGCGCAACAAACAGTCAAGAGAACAGTTTTGGTGTGAGAAGTCACCGATGAACACAGAACATACATTTGTTGAGTTTTTCTTGGAATATATTTGGATATATATATATATATATGTAAGTTATATTTTATACGTCCTTAGTTGTAAAGGAGAATATTAGAGAAAAGAGATATGGTCTAAAAAGATATGAAGATTCACCAACATGGAGTAGTTAGGCCAAGAGAAATGAGATTGTGAATATCAAACAACTGGTTGGTTTTAGTACATTCCGTACTAACCAATTACCAATACACACAATTAATTTAGAATATATTACAACTAGACCTTAGGTATTTTATGTATGGAAAGTGTTTGCGAAAATATTTAAACCAAATTTTAATGATTTTTTTCTTCTTGACTAGCCAGTAGCCAACGAGGATTGATGTCTTGGGCGAAGTGACTGTATTGGTCTTGATAAAATGTTGGTTGATCACTAGTAATTGCTAATGAAATTTTGGTCTAATTAGATGACTAAGAACGAGATCATTAGTGCCACGAAAATGGGTTATTCTAAATCGTGTGATCCTTGTCTAAGATGGCGTTTAATTCAACCCATCATATCATCTTCTTATTTTTAGTGCATACTTATTTAAGTTGATCCCATGATCATATGTCTTTTTCTTCTCATTTAACCCTATTGCATTTTAGCTTCTTGCATGTTTTAGAATCTATATATACAAAAAACCCACACACACAAAAATCAATTGCTATCTATTATTAATAGTTTGATTCTCATATCTCTAGTGTGATTTTTGGGGATCAACTCCTACATACAACATTAGCATAATCGTACATATGCAGTCACTTAGAACTTTATAAATTTAAAGTGAAGGCATGACCGGTACTGAAATTTAGGGGTCCTAAGTAAAAATAGAAATTTGAAGGATTTTTTAAAATTTTACATAACTAAGACATATTTATATACAAAATTTGGTCTTACAAAATTGGAGGGTTCTAGACCCATATTTTATCATGTTTGGTTCAAGGTAGACCTGAAAATATGAAACTATTTGTAAATAACAATAAGTGAACTCAACCATCCATAAATGATAACCGATTCGATTTTTTATACTAATCATTTTTTTAAAAGTTTTACAGAGTTAAAGCTTTAACATTCTTTTATCCGTTATTTGACTTTCCTATAAATATTTTTTTTAAATTAGTTATCGCCAAAGCTTAACACTTAAACTGATAACCGATAAAATAATGTTTAAACAATTAAATATTTTTTTAATAACCGATTCGATGGATGCGGATCACATCGGTTATCATCAATTCTTAAGAAACTTAATCTCTTGAGGGTTTTTAGAGAATTCCATGAGAATTTCTTAGAGATTATAGGTTGCAAAGACTTCGTTGGATTATGTTTTTCCAAATGTGAATTTTAGTTTGAGAAGATGTTTTACTCATTGATTATGGTTGGATCTCGATAAAGCGACCAAAAGTAGAAGGAGAAGACAAAAGATAAATAGTTGCCAGAACATTGGTCGTTTTGATTAAATGTTAGCTGCTAGCAGACAATTTAACCCCGTAAACATGCTCCGTCACTTGATTTAAAGTCATGCCTCAAATAGCATAGTCAACATAAATTAAATATTTAATTATGAAGTCAACGAAAACTTAGATATTTAAACGACATTTTAAAAAAATTGAAAATAAACGTCCACAATTTGAAAGTTGATGGTTTTTAATAAAATTTGAAACGACGTCGTTTTGATTAAACAGAAGTTGCTAATGGAATTTTTAACGCCATAAACGTAAATTTATCGACTTGCCTCAAATGGCCCAGTCAATAAAAGTTTGATATTTAATTATGAATCAACGAAAAACCGAGCATTTAAACAGTATTTCGTAAGTTCAGAGTTTAAATATCTCAAAAATGTAAGTTCGCGCTTTTTTTGATATTTTTCCCGTAAAATATATACTAACTACCTTATGATGGACGATATATTGTCTATGTATATCGTCCACATACATCAACATGGATATAGTAACCAACTAACCATGAACACTATATCGTTCATCGTGGCCGTAAACGCTATATAGTTTAATGTGAACAGTTTATCATTCACCGACGAGAATAATACATAATTTACCATGGAAGAATGGTGTTAGTTCATATAGTTATTGTTTATTATGAACATTGAACAATGTCATAACTTTTCCATTTTCCAAACAGTCAAAATGTATCAAAATCACTAATTTACAATACAAACTACCCACCCCGCCAATTAAAAAGTAAAAAAAAAATACTTTCTTTCCCTAATAAGCTCATGATTCAATAAGTCTAAGAATGTAACATTGTTTCACGTAACAAGACAAAACAAATAAAAAGGAGAATGAGAAAAAGTAGTAATAACGCTAACTATGCTAAGGGAAAGGAGTTGCCACGTGTGGGCCATAAGCACGTGTGTATGATAACAAATTTTAGATGGTTGGATTACATAAACGAATTGGTAATGATTGATAAATATTATTATAGCACCGATTGCTCCACTTAGAGGTACTCTCGACTTCATCACTCATCTCTTTTGATTCAATCATTCTCCCTCGTCCTTTTGACCATTCCAATTTCTCTATTGCATGATCTATAGACTATACAACACAAGATTTCCAATGCACATCTATTTTTATAGTATTTTACGTGAACATTAATAGTAGAGAATCAGTACCACGACTACTTTGCTTTCTTACATTTTATTTCGTTTCTGTTATGTAATAACTATTAGCAATGATGTCGTGATGTACGTTTAATTGATCTAAAGATAGGTCCGTGTATTTCCTCTACCAAAAAAAACAAAAAACAAATATTTACTCAAAAATATTCGTGATCAAATCGTTCATCCATTCTCCATAGTTCTGAATCAAAGTTCCACACTTTTATCTATCATGAAGTAATAGTTTCATCTAGGCTTTTTTTTTTTGCCAATGAAGCACTATGTAATAGCCTCACAGCGATTGTAAGTATACAATGTTCAATTTTGGTAATGAAAATTCACATTTTATCAACATATATATATATATATATATATATATATATCTTGTCGTGATCAAAACAAATATGCGGTTATTTTGGATTCTAATCAACTAGTGGCCAAATATCACTATGTAGCCACTATTAAGCCATAGCTAAAATAATAAATACCGTAATACATCATTCATTATAACAGTATATAACTTTTAACAAGAAAAAAACATATCGTGTAGCCACTAAAATTAGGGGCTAATTAGTTAGTCAGTTCAACATCATAGCTAGAAATGAACTCAATTGCTTAAATTAACAAAGTACTACGTCAAAAAAATAAAGAAAAATAACACACTACGTACTTTGTAGTTTTGGTTTTGAATTGTAGTTATTTCGCTAATTCATGTTTCTTGGTTACGTGAGACCTGAGTTTTGAAGGCAAAGCACAAAATGTAAATGGATGGGTGTAGTGTCAAACTTGATATGATTACCCCCACGCACCATCTTAGATGGAATGGCACTTGTCCTTTCACTTTTTCCAATTAACATGATTGTATTTTGTCAGTGTACTAGTTTTTTATTTATAAGTTATATAACCAATGTTGAATTTAATTTCCAAAACTCTGAAATATACCCTACCATAAACATCGTTATTTCCGACAAAACCTCCATATTCCGAGAGCGCATTTAGGACGACTCAAGCATTTATATTATATATATATGTGTATATATATATGTATATAAAAGTTTAAGAAATTTCAAACAAATTTTAAAAACTATTTTGTCATTTCTGTAAGATGTTTCTAAAGTATATGAATATTTATTTTTATGTTTTTTATGCAAATTTTATATTGATTTTATATTTTATTAATATGTCAAACAAAACAAGTATTTATAAGTGGGACAATAAGTTTAAATCAAATTAAAACATAGGGAATAATACATTGGAAAGTTTTGTTAGGATCTATCTTGAAACTAGTGACCACTAGTAACCCATAGAGGTTCGGAGCCGAGGATAGTCGTGGCATGGGAGCAGACGAGCAGTAGTATGCAATTTTGTATGTTGTATTGATGTTTCATCAGATCTAGTCTATGGTATTCCGATTCAAATTTTGTCTTATACGCCTTGATAGATAAGAATATAGAAAAAACGGTCAAAGGTTGTCGTAAGCAAGTGTTGAGTCATATCATGCCAATCCGGTGTAACATGTGAGAGAAGTCCTCAAGAGAAATGCATTTATCGCTGACTAAACTGTGAAAATGAATAGACTAGTGAAAAATAAATGGTTGCTCGTTTCATTTGGTTGGCCGCAAAAAACACATGGATGCAAGATAACTCAGGCAAGTATATAATCTTCGTTGTGAACCTATTTATCATCGCCAGCCACACAATAAAACTGTTCTAAAAGATGTTTTGAGGAACCAGAGTAGTTTATACAAAGAGAGTTTCGATTTGTGCTCTTGAATTTGATTTTATGGCAGTCAAAACTTCATCCGTTCTTAATTTCCTTAGTGTTTGCGAGAATGAGACAAGAAATTATTTGACTAATGATTGTTACTTTTGCGGAAGCACCCTTAAACACAATGGTCAAGAGTTTAAAAGTTCATACACTAGGTATAGGATTCGATTTCTAGAGAATGCAGTTTCTTGCAGATTAATGAATGCAAAACTTTTCAAAAAATCCCAGAGTGCTGCAGATATATAAAGTTGTCTGTGGTGGTCTCGTGTATTGTGGGAAGAGCATATCTATTATGGAGATGTCGTACATGCATGCAAAACCATATGTCTAAAAGAATTTGCGTTATGAAATCATTGTTTGGAGAAGTTGTTCATCGTAATCACATAAGCTGCAAGTAGTCGAATATAATCAAAATAGGATTAAAGTTAATTATTTCTACTAATAATAATAATGTAATTGAGGACAAAAAAAATTGATACCATGTACATGAGGCAATAGGCTTGAAAACATTTAGCGAATGACACAACATTTAAATATCGGACTTGCATTATGTGTTGGCATTGAAAAGTTGCAGAGGGTATCGATGAGAACTCTCTCTAAAAGCATCTCCAACACACCCTTAAAACTTCTAATTTGAGGGGGTTTTTTTACATTCTAGGATATCTTTAAAATCTTATTTGAGGTTTCAATATTAAAAACTTCAAAATCATTTCTCTATTTTCATTTTAGCCCCTATATATAATTTATATATCTTACAAATAATCCTATTAACTTTAATTATTTCAATACAGATTTATAAGTTTAATTTTCATATGTAATATCAAATAAATACAAAGAAATTAAAATCAAAAATATTAATATAGAAAAATATTACATAACATTTAAAATAAAATTCACACAACAACAATATTACATTGAGAACAGTTAACACAAATAAAAATTCACACAATAACAATATTACATTCCGACTTCTTATGTATTTTCCTGAAAGCTCATAACTCTTCATGTCACTCCTCTTTCGGTTTCTATAGTTGTACAAATAAAATTGATAATTTGAAACTTAGAATCATCTTTCTTATATAGGAGTATTTTTTGATCGTGCAAGAAAAGGAAACAAAGATTTAGCCAACAAGTGATATATATTTATAAAAGAGAATTTTGCTAGATGCCTTATTATAGTATAGTGGTTCGTGTCAAGCGTCTTAAATATCCGGAATTCGACCCTATGTCCCTATCTTTTGGCATACGAAGATTTTGTATTAATGAGACAATCCGATGTGAGTCTTGTGACCTATAGAAAAAAAAACAAAGAAAATGGCCGGATCGCAAATTCACTGGTCTAACCAGCCGAATCGGTTTGGACTTTTAAATTACTGGTTAGGTTTTGTTCATTAACTAACAAACAGAAAGATGGATTTTGTAGCAAACGTTTATATAACCATTTACTTGGGAAATTGAAGCACTGCAGTTCCCGATGTACAAAAGAATAACAATACTACAATACACTGATCTAAAGTGATTCGACGCTTGACATTACGAAACAACCCATGCTTTCTGTATTATCAAATAAACGTAACTTATAATAATGATATTTATTAGCAAATGAATAATGGTATTATTATCAAATAAATTAATAAACATTATAGTAGTACATTAAAATATTTATTGCCTTTTTTTTCCGCATAAAAGTCTGTCCTGGCTCATTATAAACTACCACTAACTAAAGTCAAGATTCACCCAAAAAAAAAAAAAAACTACCACTAATTAGGCAAAATCCGTATCTTAACAAAAGTAATGAGAGCAATTTCGAGTATTGGGACTGGAAGACACCTTTTTTCCCTTATTTCATTCTTCTTCTTATTCTTCCTTTCTCTAAAATAAAGTTGTTGAGAGCCACCGAAAAGCATTCGACATCCTATCATTAAAGCTAACTTTTCTGTGTTTTATATCTAAAATAATTTCTTAAAGTAAAGAAAGGTGAGAGAGAAATTATGTCCCTAGCTATGCAGCTTGTAGAATGAAAGATTGTCAAGCTTTGGTATGGGATTTTTCTAATAAATCACATGCGTTTGTTAAAATTTGATTTCAAGAAACAATGTTCAAACCTTTATTCTGTAAAAGCAAACCTGTAGACTCGTAGGTCAATGTCAATCTCAATGAACAGAAGTATTTTGATATCACGTATTTATAACATAGTATTATTTTTACTGGTTCATCTCCCTTAGCACTCAACATTCAGCGCCTAAATTATAGGAGCTCGATACATATTAATCATAGACTAATCTAGTAGAAAATTTTAAGAGATATATAGACATTACTAATACCTAATTTACGCATGTCTAATATTCATTTTATAATACATGCATGAGAGAATTAATTTTATTTTAGTTGGTACAATATTATGGATAGTTCAAAGTAGTGCTCCATGCAGACATGAACACATCACACGTACGCATGTATTACGTGTATTACACACGTACGCATATCAGTACTCACAAAATGAGATTTCACATTCTCAAAAGAAAAAAAAAATCAGAGATTTCACTATCTTTAATTAGTTTCAAAATTTTGGTCTTTACCAATTGCTTTTTATTTTCGAATATTATACTTACAATAAAGACAAAGAGATTTAAAATTATAAAAGTCAACCATCTCCCATCATTTGGTCTTTGGTTTCCCGACGTCCCACTTTTGTAAAAAAAAATCATCTATTCATTTTCCATTCTTTTTTCCTATCCAACTGGATATCACCAATTATCATTTCAAAAATCTCTTCTATATATACATAAGCCAAGTCTTGTAATGAGAGCAACATTTTCTAATTAAATAAACAATGAAAGTTCATGAATTTTCTAATGGCTTCTCATCGTCTTGGGATAAACATGACTCGCCATCATCCCTTAGCTTAAGCTGTAAACGTCTCCGTCCTCTCGCCCCTAAGTTCTCCGGTAGCCCTTCCTCCCCACCTTCTTCTTCCTCCGGCGTCACTTCAGCCACTTTTGACCTCAAAAGCTTCATAAGACCCGACCAAACCGGTCCAACAAAATTTGAACATAAACGAGACCCTCCTCAAGTTAGTTCCCTTATTGTACATTACAATTTTATTTACATCTTTTTTTTGGAAAAAAGAAGAAGTATACTTCACACTAAAATAATTTTCAAAAATAACGACAAACTTAATTATAACGACGGGAGTGGTTCATGTCAATTTATATTATATTATTGTTTTTTCGTTAGTTAAAATATGTGATTCCTAACACATGTGGGAACACAGGTGGAGACGCACCCGGGAGGGACAAGGTGGAACCCGACTCAAGAACAAATAGGGATACTTGAGATGTTGTACAAAGGTGGAATGCGTACTCCTAACGCTCAACAGATTGAACATATCACATCTCAACTCGGCAAGTATGGAAAAATCGAAGGGAAAAATGTGTTTTATTGGTTCCAAAACCACAAAGCCCGTGAGAGACAAAAGCAGAAGAGGAACAATCTCATTAGCCTAAGTTGTCAAAGCAGCTTCACGACTACTACTGTCTCTAACTTGAGTGTAGCAACGAAGACAAGAACATCATCGTCACTAGACATAAGGGTATGTATTATTGAAGATTTTGTGTATATATAGTTTTATGGGTTTTTTACTATGATTAAAGATTGTGTTTAATGTTTGTGTAGAGAGAAGCAATGGTGGAGAAGGAGGAGTTAGTGGAGGAGAATGAGTACAAGAGGACATGTAGGAGCTGGGGATTTGAAAACTTGGAGATAGAGAGCAAAAAAAACATAAATAGTAGTACTAAGACTACTTTCCATAAAATCGTTGACAATGTAACCCTCGAGTTATTCCCTTTACACCCTGAAGGTAGACGAAGAAGATAAGGCAGATAAATGTGGAATTCTTATGTAGATCTGGTTTAGGTTCAGACGAAGCAGTTGGTACGAAAATAATAAGTTTCTGAAATTACAGAATCTACTTAAGAATTCCCTTATTAATCTGCCAGTTTTATGTATCATGTGTAGATTCTTTTCCGATGTATTCTTAATGATGAATGCTTAGTTTAGCTAATCTCTTATCGTTTTTGTTCTTAACAAATTCAGTCCTGATTAGTTGTACTCTCTTCTGATTTGTCCTCTACGTATTCCACTAGAACCGTACTGGTATATATGTAGGAACGTGTCATTTAGAGAATATTCTATATATTTTTAAAGATTTGATATTGTTAAAATAAAATCTCAATCTTATAACTGGAAAAAATAGCATTTCCAATATAAAGTTGGTAGATCTAGTATTTCTATAAACAAACGTTGAAATCTACAAACTTTTTGTAATGTTGTTATAACGACTTAAGAACATATAGTATCTTTTAATTATAAAATATTAAAACTTTTATAAAAACAAGTAAAACTCAATGACATTTATACAAAATTTTATGTTCACAACTTTTACTTTTGATAAAAATATGAAATGATATATAATATTCTAAAAAAGTTGGTAATTCCGAATTCCGATAATAATTTTTGGAATGTGTACACGGACGTTGATAGACAAGAATGTATGTAAGCTGTGGTGTGTATGTGGTAGTTGTTTGTCTGTTGCTTTATTGACTCTCGCAAGTGGTTTTTTGTATTTTGGTTGAAACAATGAGAGAATTTTGCTTTTTAGGTTAAAAGTTAAAATGGCATTATATGAGACACACTCACTGAAGTCCATGCACTCGCTTTCTCGTTACATTGCATGCTAGCTAGCTGTTTCTATACTTACATACATATATTGTACAGTGCCGCACTTAAATTATTGTACGTGACTGAATATGTTTTTTTTCCTTTTCCCTTTTGCTAGTATTTTCTAACTCTAATTAATTTGGAACTTCCGTTTTTAGTGTTTACATAAAATAATTAGAAAAATGTAAAATTTATAGTACTTATGCACCATTTAAACTGATTTATTATTATTATTATTGATAAAAGATTACATCATTTTAATTTATTTCAGAAGTTTTGACTGATCAAATCTTCTCAAATTTTGATACAAGCTAAAAAAACTACGTTAGACGGTAATTTGAAATAAACCCTAAAACTTAATTTTTTTGGTGATTACCTAAAAGTTATAGTATTATTTAGTGGTTTTAAACCAACATCCAATAAAAATAATACATTTTCCATCTTATGGCCAAAATATAAGAACAAAATTAAAGAAAACGAACTTTATGAAAGGAATCATCAATATATTCATTCATACTACATTTCACAATTTTTCCGAATCGGTGAAATCTTGAACATCCCAAATACTTCTCTTCAGTCTCTAAGATTGTAATTCGTGACACGATCTTGTATTTCCAAGAAGTTTTTTGTTGTTTTACATTGATCGAGACAGTAATATATTTTATTTCCGTACAACGAGAGCTATATGTATTATATTTTATGTGAAAACATGCACCCATATGTATATAAATAACTAAATGTATAAATTTATACATGTTTAGAACCAGTTAGAATGTATTTTATAATAAACAAATTACGGAATAATTTTAGTGTATCTTTTTCGGTAATCATATTCTCAAATGATTAAATTGCCATGCATTATGAATTGGTGGCAGTGGGGTATGACGTTCCATTTCTTATAATTTGGGAGGGAAGCGAGATTGAAAATTTAGAAATAAAGAACTTTAGTCATTTTGTTATGGGACCATAAAAAATCTTCCAATAATTCAATGTGTCTCTGTTATCAGTTATCACGTGTACATTATATAAGTCTATGTAGAAAAAAGAAAAGAGAAAAAAGTCGAAAATGAATTCAAACTAAGATAGTAGTTAAGCAACAAAAAAAATCAGTTGTATTAGGCCAGTCCAAAAACGGGCTTCATGGGCTCTTAGACCGTAGGCTACATTTCATCTTTCTTCGGGTTCCACTAGACCATATTTAACTCCAAACAAGAGGAGGAAAATGGATTAAACCATATGTGATGTTTCATTTGATCTATAGTACTGTTCATTACGTTATCATCACCATTCGGATTCGGGCTATTTGAGTCGAGAAGAAGTATCGCCATTAGCCTACTAGCTTATCGAGACGGCGTTAGATATATAATTTGTTAAAACTATTGCAATTAAAGAAAATTATAGATTATAGTATCAAAATTAATATTGTCAAACTTTTAATTACTTACGGCAAATTTCAAGTCTTGAAACATTTGATGTAAAAACGAGTTTTTTGGTTTGAATATAATTTAACATTCATTTCAAAAATTTTATTTTTATAGATTATAAATCTTTGCCTTTAATTGTTTTTTTTCTTACTAGAAACATGTTTAACTTTTAGCTGTACATTAGTTTGTTTTTTTCTCATATATATCAAGAGTATTTGAATTAAACAAAAAACAAATAAATGAAAACTGTAACAAAAACGCTATCATGAAATCCTTAAATTTATCGATTCATTTTCAAAGTTAATCTTCTATAAATACAATAGTCTAAGAATATTCTTGAATTTAAAAGAATATTTGATCTAAGATACTAAAATTAGTTTTGTTCTACACGTCCACACAGTGTATCCTAGTGATCCTCCACATTTTATGGATCATTCTTACATTATCTAATTATCTAAATAGTTTTAGAAAGTAATCTTTGACACTATTGTAGTAAGAAAAAATAATTCTCAGCTACACGAACTATATGCCACGACATGACTACACATACAAACTAATTTAATGTTCTCATAACACTACAAGAAAGTATCCCCATTCCGACCAAACTTTCCGACCAACCACGGTGGTCGAAAATTTGCGACCAATATCAGACGAAAGGATGATTGGTCGGAAATTTCCGACCATGAAGAATGTCAGAATTTGGTCAGAAACAATTGTCGGAAAATGGTCGAGAAATGGACAGAAAAATATTACCGTTAAACGGTAAGAGTTTTCTGACAAATTTCAAACTATTTTGGTCGGAAATTCATCGGAAAACATGTTGGAATTTGGCCAGAAGTTTGGTCGAAAAACGGTCGGAAAATTAGAATTGGAAAAAGTGGTTCCGACCCAATTCCGACCAAAATATTAGGTGGTCGAAAATTGGTCGGAATCGGAAATATGTGTTTCCGACCAAATTCTGACCAAATATTGGGTGGTCGGAAATTGGTCGGAAATAAGTCAAAATTTGATCGGAAATTTTGAAATATAGATGTTGGGTATTCTAACCAAAATCCGACCAAACGACATCTATATATACAAAACTCATTTCTTTTGCATCCCACATCAGAAAAAAAAACCATACAAAAAGTTCTATAAATTTTAATGGCAACACATCCCATTTATCGTGTTAGAGAGTGGATGTATAAGTGGATTGATGAAGAGACCGGAGAGGTTCGAAAAGAGTATAAGGAAGGTCTACGCCAATTTATGGGGTTTGTGAAAAATCAAGAACTTGCGCGGGAACAAGGTATGTCGATTTGCCCTTGCATAAAATGCGAAAATGAAAAAGTTGTTAAAATAGATTTAGTTTGGAGGCATTTATATAATAGAATTTTTACGTCGGGATATTATATATGGTTTTCGCATGGTGAGGATTTCGTGAATATGCCGGGTATTAGTCATAGAGTAGGACATGTAGAAGAAGGTAATATTGATAGGATTGTGGAAGAAGATACTACGAGTATTAGACATGGAGACAATATACAACAGATGGTTAGAGATGGGTTTCCAAAAGTTGTTGAAACTTCAAATGTTGTTCAATCTCCAAACCCTGAGTCTAGAAGGTTTTTTGAGATGCTAGAAGTAGCTAAACTTGGTTTACAAAGCTAGTTGAAAGTCCATTATTGCAGGTGGTGTCTTCGCCAATGTATTGTACATGAGGACATGTATTTAGGCGAAAATCCACTACAAGACTACGAAAGACTGTGAACTATGGGGTAGTAGTTAAAACACCTATTGTGGACTACTATGGTGAAATTATTGACATCATTGAGGATGAGTATCCAGGCCTTCTCAATCTGAAGTGCATAATGTTAGATGCGAGTGGTTTGATCCTACATATGGTCAAGGGATGAAAGTTACAAAGTTTAGAGTAACTCAAATAAATTCAAGTAGGCGGTTGGCAAAATATGATCTGTTTATCCTCGCATCACAAGCCGATCAAGTGTGTTACTTACCGTATCCCCGTGTGGTGAACATCAATGATCCATGGATCTCTGTTACACAAATCAATCCTCGTAGCCGTGTTGCAGGAACGATATACGATGAACCATTACAACAACCATTTGCTAACATGCCAACTGAGACACAAGCCTCGACTTCACGAGTTCCACTAGTCAGCACAGGGGAAGTTCATGTTGAAAATTTGCCAGTAGAAGCGGATGAAGAAGGTAGTGACGAGTTTGCGGAACTATCAGAGTCAGGAGATTCAGAGTATTCCTCAGATTCAGTAGATTCTGCAAATGTATTATGAATGTTTATGTGTGTTTTAAGATATTTTCTATTTGTTTACATTTTAGTATAATCACAAAAATATTTTACTTTGGCAACTTCTAATTTTACAAATCGAATATGTTCATTTTTATAGTTGAACAAAAAATATGTCATTTTGACGATGCTTGTGTTTCTTGTAGATTTTCTCTTAATTTTCACATATATCAATTATTAATAGATGTATGTGAAAATTTAGAGAAAATCTACGGGAAACGTAAGCATCGGCTAAATCACATGATTTTTGTTTAATTATAATAATGAACATATAATTTAAAAATTTAAAAGTGGCCAAAGTAATTTATTTTTGTGAGCTAAGTATATTTTCCGATGATTTTGAGACCAAATGCACTTTAAAATTCAAACAAGAGACATGCATGCATTGAGTAAGCATTCCAACCAATCCCACATTTGGTCGGAAATTGGTCGGAATGGGGAATAAAGATTCCAACCAATTCGATTATCAAAAAAAGGATGGTCAGAAATTGGTCGGAATGGGGGTAAACATTCGACCAATTTCTGACCAAACGTGGGATTGGTCGGAAATTGGTTGGAATCTTTACCCCCCATTCTGACCAATTTCCGACCATCCTTCTCTTTATATACTCCAATATATTTTCTTCCACATTCACACCAATTTACTTATCTCTCTATACTTCTCTCTAAATCAAATATTATTTCTTCTCTATTTCAAGGTCTAAAGTTTTTTTTTGGTTAAATTCAAGTGATTTATTTACATATTAAATTAACTAACATACTAATTATTTCTGAATAATG
Source organism: Cardamine occulta (assembly GCA_028015245.1). Taxonomy (NCBI): domain Eukaryota; kingdom Viridiplantae; phylum Streptophyta; class Magnoliopsida; order Brassicales; family Brassicaceae; genus Cardamine; species Cardamine occulta. The sequence goes on from CM051362.1 coordinate 11,558,404, forward strand.
TTTTCATGTACAATATGAACTCTAGATCTGGTGTTCAATGGGTTGTTATTTACGATGGTGCCAAGCTAATGGCCTCCCTGTGCCAAACATGGGAAATTTTGGTGCTGAACCAAGCTCCGAGACGCAAGCTCCAACGGAATCTATGGAAATGGAGTTTGATTTTGATGTGGACTTGGGGCCGATACCGCCACCAGATTCTCAAGAAGAAGAAGTCAGACCTATTGATTTGATGACTTTGGAGCAGTTGTTACAATCATCAGGGCGAGCCCACCTCATCAAACTGGTACCAGAACCGGATCCAAGACCAGAGAAAAAAGAAAAATGGTACGGTTTATCTCTAATAATTAATATTTCTTTAATTCAAGAAATGTTTATTTTCTAATATTTTAATGTATATAAGGTTCAAAGTCAGTTGTGGAATCACGGGGAAGATTTTGAAGATTATGGAAGCGGATTTTGGTCCCCATCCGAATCGGGGTAAAGTCGATAGAGCAAGAAGGGAGCATTGGTTCAAAGCTTTTGCGGTAATTTTAAATTATTTGGATGATAATTTAATTTTTACATTAAAAATGATATAATTATTAATATTATTTATTTAATAAATAATACTATTTAAAAAAAAATTTGTGTGGCAAAAATTTAATTGGGACTATGAAATAACTGATCAAGTGCGTGATGAATTTGACTCGCATGTTAAAAACCGTTTGAAAGATCACGTGTATCAGTTAAAAAAAAATGGAAAAATAATATTGATCCACCTATTTGGATTAAACCATCAGCTTGGGCGGGCCTCGTTCAGTTTTGGGAGAACGAAAAAAATGCTGAAAAAGGTGTAACTTACTCCGGGAATCGTAATAGCCATCGAGCTGGTTACGGACCTGCAAAACACACTTGTGGTTCAATGCCATATGTCCGCAAATTCAACAAAATGGTATAATAATTCTGTTTCTTAATTTCATTATTTTACTATAATACTAACTTTAAAATTTAATTAAATCTAATATAATTAAACTTTATTTGTGATTTATTATAGATAGATCCCGAAACTGGTGAACATCCGGATATGGTCACCTTTATGGAAGCAACACATACTAAGGCTGATGGTACTTTCATGGGTAAGAAGTGTGAGGCGATTGTCCGAAAATGTAGAGAGCGTGAGCAAACACTATTGACTCAAATGACACAAGAGTCTGAAGATCCCGCTAATGTTATTCTCACACAAGAGTCTGAAGATCCAACTAACCTCTTCCGAGAATCTGTTTCTGTTGGCGGAACGCAATTAGGATGTAGAGATCGCATCATTTCAGTCTAGTAAGCGACTTCATTTCTGCCTTGTTCTAACTCCTTTAACCTTCTATTGGTGGCTTCTTCCCGCGCTTTTGAAGCGGCTTTTTCGGATGACAACTCCTCATATCATTTATGCATATCATTATACGAAGTCAATAGTTCGTGTACTGATGAGAGCATTAAATTAGTTCTCATGTGTAGGTATATCGTAACCATTCTTACACTTTCTAAACAAGTAAACAACTAACCTCTTCCGTACAACTCAAAATTGCGGTAAAGAGTTATGAGCTGTTACAAACATATCTCATGTTGGAAACTTCAAATTTGTTAACAATTTCATTGAATTCAAGACTTGTTAACGAGACTAACTCAATTACACAAAAATCAAGATTTTTTTGCAGTAGGTGAATACCAATGCGACATGTGGGTTTCTATTTTATCAAATTTATTATTCAAATTCATGTCAAATAAAAGTTTAACATTATTAGAAAACAACTATTATTTAGATAATTATCTCTGTCAATCGCTTGAGTTTCAATTTTGTCAAATTCATGTCAAATATGATCTTAATAGTATTGGAAAATAAGTGTTACTTCAGATAATTATCTTTGTTGATCACGTGGGTTTCTATTTTGTCAAAAAAAAATTTCAAATTCATCTCAAATATGAGCTTAACATTATTGAAAAATAACTGTTACTATAAATAATTATCTCTGGAGTATCATTCAAACTCAGGTGGCATATGAATTTTGTTAAAAAATTAATTGGTAATCTAGGTTTCATTAAATCAACCTCAATAAAAATAATTATTAGTAATTATATGATTTTTGGACACAAAGAAATCCTATCATTTCCATATACATATTAGATAGATAATTTGAGATATAATTACTAAAGAGAAACAAAAAAGTTAAGCATGATTTGGAATTAAGAAATAGAAGAAGAAGATAAACCACTTATTAAATTTTAATGATATATTTTAAGTGATACAAATAGATTGAGATGTCATTAAGAGAAGTGATGATGTGTCAAACTCTTGAAGAATGACTTCATCTAATATATATATAGGAAGATTTGGACACTAAACTATTAATCATGTATTATGATTTTTTTTGTTAAAACAATGTACATAACCTATACATAAATACTTTTTATTCATTCCCTTTTGACATTGATTCCTCCACTTCTTCAATTTTATCTTATCAGAGTAAGAAATACATGATTACTTTAGATGAATATGTTTTTAAAATGAAACTTGATGAGAAAGTAATTTATTACATTGCTTCAGACTCAACTTTAATTGATAAGCTCTCATTTACTCAAAATGCTTTTGAAGAAGGATTTTGAAGTTATTAATGGTCTATGCTTCTATTTTCATTGAAGTAAAAAACTTGTAAAATTATTAGTTTCTTAGTCAATTTTTATATATATTATTAGTTGATGGAGTTGATAATAGGTGATATACAGATTCTTAGGTAGAAATTCTTCAGAGTGAGTCAAAATTTATAATTTTAAACATACTTTAGGTTAAAATTTTAGTTATATTATTAATATTAAACTATTTTATTGTCTAGTATTAATTCTTATTAATATTTTTAAATTTTTTAAAAAACTTTGATTTCTTTTATTATTAACTATCTAAGTAATATTCATTAACTACTATATTTAAGTAATATTCATTAAAATTTCTTAGTTAATTAAGGTGATGATATGGATACCCTTGATGGAGAGAAAACTCTCACATCATAATCATCATCATCATCATCATCACCATCATCATCATCATCACCATCACCATCACCACCACCATCACCATCATCATCATCACCATCACCATCATCATCATCATCATCATCATCATCATCATCATCATCATCATCATCATTATCATCACCACCATCACCATCATCATCACCACCATCATCACCATCATCATCATCATCATCATGATCATCACCATCACCACCATCATCATCATCATCACCACCATCACCTATCATGGAATCAATTTTTTTACGGAACCACTTTTTTGATGGGAAAAATGACTGAACTGCTTTTTTGACGGGAAAAATGACGGAACCGCTTTTTTGGCGGAAAAAATGATGGAACCGCTTTTTTGGTAAGAAAAATGCCGGAATCGTTTTTTTGATGGAAAAATTGTGAATTTCTCATTTTAAAGGAAAAATATGAATTTCTCTATTTAACTAAACCAGAGCTAAAACCAGTCTCAAATAAGTTTTCAATTTACTAAGATTAAACCAAACAATAGCAATTTGATCAAAATAACTCAAGACGACAAGACCACCAATTTGAACGCTAAAACAATGTTAAAGTGAGACATGTCTGATCTAAAAAAAAGGAAGGCAAATGTGATATGAAGCTGGATTTTGAATGCTTCATTCATCTTCTACTAACGGTCTAGAAGATGGATCTGATCGAATAACAACCGTCTCACCCTTGTCATCATCTACAATGCATAAGTAAAATACCAATAAGTATATAAGCAAAATGAAACAATACTAGAAAGACCAATAAATATATAATACCTTCATTGGTAGACGCATAACCATATAACCAAAGCTTAACACATAGCATAGTGATAATAGTGTTTTTACTCAGGGACTACTTCTGTGGGCAAGGGAAATCTAGCAATAGGAACTTGTCCTACTGGATGTAAATCTCCTGTCAGTTATACAATCCCCAAGTACAAAAAATGCAACTTACTATGTTTGTGTATGCAGAAGGATGTATCAATTCCCTAGCATTGTCATTGTAATACTAAGGTGTCAATCCAAATGGGTGTGATACTAGCAATCAAGATGTGATCAGATACAACTAAGTCAAGCCAGATAGAAAGGAAATGTTTATCTAACAACCTAAGTGAAATAAAAACGAAATGCAGTAAGATGAGTGCTTGACTCGGGTACTAGACCGAGTCAAGTGACCAAGTCAATCCAGAAAAATGACAAAAGGTGCACTCGACCACTCTGAACGAGCCAATGAGATCGAGTGGAGCCTGAAAACGACAAATAACTATGCACTCGGGTTTTAAGACCGAGTTGAGAGACCGAATCAAAAGAGATGAAGGGCAAAGTGCAATTAAACAATTAAACAGCTGTAAAACAAGATGATAAAGCAATAGAAAGTCAATAGGGATCTAAGGATAGGGTAATCGATCAATAACAGCTTATGATCATCACTGGTGTTCAACAAACATCAACCACAAAGGCTATTCCCTAGACAGCAAATATCTAAAACAATTTAGTCCACTCTCATGGTAAAAAACCTCAAATCTCATCACTGACATACCAACTTTTGCTTGAACCACCATGATGAGATAGGCACAAAGAACCTATTTGCTAAAGCCAAAAAGTACCCTAAACATATAATCTCTTAGGTTAGGATGTGCTAATCTCTGGAAAAAGTTGATTTTGATGATTCCATCACACTCTCATGTGGAAATCATCTCAGATCTTGTTCCAGTTGAAGAGAAAGCAACAAGCTTTAAGCACACTCACCCAGAAGGGAAATTCAACAATCAAGCAATCTTAAACACCAGATCCAATCATAAGCAAGCTACTAACCTATCTCATCCTCAGAAATCCTAAATCACTACTCAAGAACACAAATCATCATCAAGAACATAAACCCAGAAAAATCAAACATTTCAGAATTCATTGAAAATAGTTTAGAAAGATAGATTAAGATGAGAATAGTAAAACTGCAAAGAATTAAAGCAAACTAAGTACTAGATTAAGAGAGATATGAATTACAAAATGAAGAACACCAAGAACAAGGGTTAGAGGCAGAGAAAAACCCTAAAAATAAAAGACATCTTCTCTGGATAATACCCAACAGTGGTATTTATAGTAAAATACAAAAAACCCTAAAACAAAAAAAGATAAAAGAAGTAGCTGAGTCTTCACGGGTGGTGCAGCTCGAGATGGGAGGTCGAGTGTGTTGGACGTCGAGCACTTGGGTGGTGTCGAGTTGAGACGGGTAGATATTATTGAGTGGTGACACGAGTGGTACGTCGAGTGCAATATTAAGTGGGTACGGCGAGTGCAGCATCGAGTGGGTACGTGGTGGAGTTGAGGTCGAGCACGGGCTCGAGCTGGGAGGTCGAGCATGGGCTCGAGTTGGGAGGTCGAGCACGGGCTCGAGTTGGGAGGTCGAGCACGGGCTCGAGTTGGGAGGTCGAGCACGGGCTCAAGGTAGTCAAGTGGTTTGTCGAGCTGGAAGACGTGGTGTCGGGGGTGCGATGTCAAGCACGGCAGGGCTCGAGTGGAGACTCGAGCTGTCCTAGCATCCATGCTCCAAAATGTAACATGTATGCATATGCTAGTGCAAATTCTCCTAAGTGCAAAAACATAGGAAAATGGACTAGAAATGCTGTGAACTCGAGGTGAAACTAAGCAAATAGGAAGGAAAATATATGCATAAATCATGTAAAATACAGACATATCAACTCCCCCAAACTTAATCCTTGCTTGTCCTCAAGCAATAAAACAAGCATAAGCTGGAGGAAATGTCTGAAGTTGGGGATTCAGAACCTAAGCAATGCAGCCTTAAAAGACTTGATCAAATTCCCGAGAAGCTATCCTGAATGCAACGCTAACAAGTTTTACTTTTAAAGACTTAGCCATACTCATCACATCACTACTTAACAATGACCTTAGCTTATACAAATGTTCAGATTCTTCATACCCTTTAACATTCATTAAGCAGTGAACATGAATCAAATTTAGGCAGAGTCATTGAACTCATTTGGCTAAGGGAATGGTCAAAGGACAAAGATGGTCCCTTCATGTAACTGGTTACACTCATCCTCACTCAGGGGACTCTCAAAGAAAAACTGAGCTTTAGAAAAAGGCTAAAGGTCAGGGCCAACTGATGCATACAAGGATAGACTCCCATCTACCCATCCATATACATAATCAAACCCAAACCCCTAAATCTAAACCCAGAAATGATCATATTACTACCCTTTGGCACTTTGTTGCCTTGAATTTCTTTGATCAATCTTTTCTTTTTCCTTGTGTTCTAATGGGGTTCCTTTTCTTTTGATTACTCTAGCGGATTGGGTTAATATCTGAGGCTCTATCTCTTATGCAACTCATATATATATTTTTTTTCTGAGCCTATACATATATTTTTTTTCTTTCTTTACTATCCAATCCTTTACTAGAGCTTCAATCATACACATCCCTCTACTTAGAAGTTTCTTTTCCTTTCCTTTTTCTCTTCATTTTTAACACATCCCTCAATGAATTCCCATGACTTGGATATCCCAATTTCTATTTCTACCCAGAATCATGTTCCCACCTAGTCCTAGCTAGTCCAAAAAACGTGAACTAGAACTAAATGAGAACCTATCCTTGTCGGCTCCAACCTAACACTTTCTACCAAGCTCAGCCAATAAAGGGCCTCACACACACATAGAATAATATTGGTTTGAAAGAAAGGTAGGTTCATGGTGGGAAGAACTGTTCCAATGATGGGAATCAGCTACCTGGATAACAAGAGTGGAAAAGCGATGAAAGAATATCCAAGTATGTATATAGTTATCCATGAGTTCAAGTATCAATGCATAAACATGCTAATTATAGGCCAAGTTAAGGTTCAAATAGATAGGGAATGAATGCACTTTACAACATACTTCAGCCAAAATCAAATGTCAAGCAATGAATTCAAAGGATGGTGCTGCCTTATGCTTCAAACTTAATCAACATGCACCACAGAACAACTAAATGGTTCATTGATTTTGTTAGTTTAAACTGCATGCTAAGCTAGGCAAGAATCATCATTATCCCTTATGCAGAAATCTTAGATGAAATGCAACTAGACTCAATCCTAAAATGCTAATGCAACTACATGGACACTCTGTTTTTGTGAAATAGTTTTCAAAAAAATTTCAAATTTTTATGGTTTTCAGATGCACATAGATGATGCAAAATTTGAATTAAGAAAACAGAAAACAATGTCAAATACATCCTGAACCCTCTCCCAAACTTAAATTACACAGTCTCTTGTGTAATAAAAATTTGGAAAAGACTCCAGGATAGAAAACATGAGTAAACTAAATGCAATGGTATATACAATGATGGGTTTGGAACTGATACCTCAGTAGTTGGAAAAGTAGGAGTCGATTGACTCCTCCATGCTCGCGCGTGAGTATTCCTGGTGGGGGGGGTCGTCGTGGTGGTCAAGTCGCATGCTCGAGCCCGCTCTTCTCAACCCCGCTGCATGTCTCTTGCATTGCCGTGGTTCGAAGGAGGAAGCTCTGGGGGCTCGAGTGGTGTGTTACGCTTGGAGCTTGTGTTCATAGAACCACTTTTCTGCAAAGCACTTGGTTGATATGGTTCATCATTTCTTTGAGAGCGGCGCCTACCCTTGCCTTGAATCTATTTAGCTGTTCCTTCATCTCCTTCCACCCATCTGACATATCTTTCACGGTACCTTTCAATGTCTTGATCTTTTTATCTTGAACTTTGTTCCACTTCTGAAGGAGTCTAATCCGCTTGTGAGCCTCCCATAGACTCTTGTTGCGTTTAGATGCGCCAAACTCTTCAAAGTGAAATGTCTCAGGTGCAGCATATTCTGGAGGGCTCGAGTGACTGACTCGATCAGCATGATCGAGTCCATCCCCTTCCTGCGGTAGTTGGAGCAGTTCAAGTGGTGGTGAAAAGTCAATGTTGGAGTCTAAAGAATTTTGTATGGCTGCTAAGGGAGTCAGAATGAGCTGGTCCTCTGGTAGGGTGAATGAACTGGGATAAGTAGTCCTCCATGTCTGTGGTTCTGTCGAGGAACTGTGCACTCCTAAGATATTCAACGTCCAGCCACCTTGGTGCGGTTGGTTCTGAAATTATAGGCACATTGCAAGCAATGAGTATGGGCGTAACCACTCCCCCAATACGGAGGTCTCCTTTTGCATTTTTCCTATGCATCTTCACAGCCCACTCTCTATAGTTCTGGAACTGAGCTAGCAAGACAAAGGTGAGACTTGTATTAGCCTTATCCCCTACCAATTTTCTTCTATCCCTAGCAAATTCTAAAATCCCTTTTAATCCTAAATCCATTATTTGCAAATCTCCTTCATTGACAGTGCCAGTTGCACGACGCGCAAACATGGTGCTAGCGATCGCCTTATACAGGTATCTCACCGCGGGGTGTCGAATCTGTAAACCTTTTGATCTGGATGATGAGTACGGCATGCCTGTGCCTATTGTTAGTCGTAAGGATTGCAGCTCCCCTTTGTCAAAGTTTTGTTGTACCCCTGTTCCGCTTAAAAAACCGTACAGGTTGTCGAGCTCGTTGGTGGTGATAGAGTACTTCTTGCCCCTAACTTTAAAAGTGATCCACTCTACTCCCCCGTCTGACTCGCAGTCAGGGTTCTCTACGTAGAAGTGCACCTCCAGTGATTCCAAGAAGTGGCAAGTCTCGACTTCATAGGCTGCCATGTTGAATTTCATGAAGTTGGTTAGGCCGCATAGTGCAAAAAGGCAGCTTACATCCTCGCTTATGCCGAGTTTTTCCATGGTGGGGAGATGGGGATAATGCGTTCCTGTAAAACCCCTAGCAAGGAAAACTACACGTATTTCTGTCGTAGTTAGCTCTGGCTCCGACTTCCGTGAATACCTCTTTTTGAACTTAACTCCCATCTCCATATCTTCACCGTAATCGACCGCCTTTTCGTGAGCTACGTCATCCTTTTCGTGCGAGAACTCTTGGGCTGCATACCATTTTGGTGGACTTGAGTGTTTGACTCGATCAGCGTGGTCGAGTCCGTCACGTTCCTGGTCGAGCCTATACCCTTGCTGGTCAGGTCCATACCCTTGCTCGGCTTCTGGTTCGATTTCTGCTTCAATAGGTTTTCCCTTTCTAGCCTTACGGCTTATTCTTGCATAACGCCTAGCTAATGTTGCAGCTCTTGCGTGGTTGCGCCAGTCGAGTGTTGCTTCTTTAGCTTCCATGGGATCCCTTGCAGGGGACATATATCCTCCCTTTTCAGTGTAGTGCTTTGCTATGGCTTCAGCTTCAAAACCGGAGGTTAGACATAGCTTCAAAACTTAGAGAAGATGTGAGAGCGTAAGGCGTGCACGGGCTCGAGGCGGACTCGAGTGAAGGCAGCGAGCACGGGCTCGAGGCCGACTCGAGTGGAGGCGGCGAGCACGGGCTCGAGGCCGACTCGAGTAGAGGCAGCGAGCACGGGCTCGAGGCAGACTTGAGTGGAGGCAGCGAGCACGGTCGTTGGTCGAATCGAAGGCGAGTGATTGAACAAAAATAGGAAAGAGGGTAAGGAGTGAGATTGGGCGGTGGAGAGGCTGTGAGAGAGACGAATTGAGAGAGAAGATGAGTGAAGTGATGAGTGGTGGGATGTGTGGCTTGGATAGAGTGTGATCTCAGATGGCTCGGATCAGATTGAGTGAGAGCTCGAGTGGCTAAGTGAGGAGCTGAGACTCGAGTGGCGAGGAGCTGGGGCTCGAGGCGGACTCGGATCGAATGGCGAGGAGCTAGACTCGAGTGGCGAAAATGGAAGTGAGAGAGATAGTGGTGAAGGGGGGGGGGATGGTGATATTGAAAGGGAAGAGGTTTGCTAAAAACCAAAAGCACAAGGTTCCCTTTGATTTCTCTTGTCGAGTTCAAAAGTACTAGGCCCCCACTTGATTCCTTATGTCGAGTTAGTTGCCAAAATTTTGAAATTCAAACTTAAATTCAAACTCGGTACACATGAGAAAAGGGGGAATTTTTGAACTCGATGACCGACTTGATCAACCGACTCGACTTGACTACTCGAGTTGGTGTGTTGATCGCTTGTTGAGGCATGACTCGGTTAGTTTAACCCAGCTAAGTCAACCGAGTTCGTACCTGGACCTTAAGCAGTGCTTAACTCGAGTCGCGTTTATCTCTTCCAACACCTACTTCTGACCTTCCTTAGCACGAATCTGATAACCAAAAATAACTAGAAAAACAGATCAAAGATCACTGAAATAAAATAAAAATTAAAGCAATATGTACAAGGATAAACATGGGATTTCTTCCCAAGTGAGCTTGTTTAAAGTCACTGAGCTTGACTTTTCATCCCTTCATTAGGCTCTAGCAATGAATCCATGTATCACATGGATCATATTCGTCATAGAACCATCCCCTAAACTCTTTCATCCTGATCATCTCAAAGAGTATCGTTCTTGGTTCAGCAATGCTCACTTCATCGGTGGATTTATACCCAGATGCTCCTCAGATATGTATTCAACAACAATGACACCTTCACAAGGATGTTCTAATGCTTTTCCAACTATGCCTGCTGCTTCCCCACTGCTCTTGATTGAATAACTCAATTCTTCGTACCTCAGCAAAGGTTTTTCATCAACTGTGTATTTAGAAAGTAAATCAAGCTCTTGTGTAACCTCTTCAGCTTCTTGGGGATTCTTCCATAGCAGTGGTACAGTCTTCTCCAAATCTTCACCAATATCATTGGAGAGTGCAGTTGGGGTATTTGAGAAGAGTGGATTTAGGTTGAAAATCTCTGGTGGTTGCACAACAAAGGGCTTGACTCGATCAATAGGTCGAGTGGAGTGGTCGAGTTTGACCTCCAACTTCTGTGTTTCTGCTTGAACATGTAATTCACAACTTTCTCCATCTTGAATATCACTATCCTCAGTGAATACTGTGAACATGGGAATACTCTCACTGTGAGGTTTCTCTTCCATAACGGTTTCCTGAGGGGAAATGCATTCATCCTCAGTGTCCTCGGTCCATTGTGAAAGGTCAGTGTTAATTGGCTCCACACTCGTTGTCTCAACAATACTTGAACTCCTATCAGTTAGCTGGGTGTCAAACATGTGAATACTCTCAATTATCTCCGCTAGTCCTTCCGAAAGACAAGCTGCCCCTCATTTTTGTTCTTCCAAAATCAACTGCATGAGGTTGTGAGTCTCGTCTTCTTCAGATAGTTGGGAGGAATATTGTCATTCATAGCCATACTGCATATTTGATGATTGAAATGTCTCACCATATCCACACTGGTTGCCTGGAGCATTTTTTTTATCTGGCTGATCAACTCTTGAGGTGAACGGTTCATTAGTGTGAAAGCCTGTGGAAAACCAAGCACGATATCGTTCTTGTTCTTCCCTCATGAACTGCAATATAGATTCCATGTAAGACATCGTCTTTCTCCCATGCAGGACTCGATGAGTCTGACTGAGCTGAGGTTGACCGAGTGGAATGAAAGGCAGGAAGTGAACTCGGTGTGATGAACTCGGTGGAGTAGGTCGAGTGGAATGACTCGATGTGAGACCGAACTGATAGCAGAGAGTGAACTCGGACAGGAGAACTCGGTTGAAATGGTCGAGTTGGTTAACTCAGGTTGGTGTACTCGGTGTAGCAGATCGAGTTGGCTGACTCGAGGTGCTGACCGAGTTGAGTAAGCTGAGTGGATGAGAAACACAAGTAGAACTCGATGTAACAGGCCAAGCTGATGCACTCGGGAAGGTTGATCGAGTGGTACCTCAAACAATGAAAACCTGGAAAGTTAAAAACTAAAATTAAATAAAAACGAACTTGATCTCAAGAAATCTGAAATCCTAAATGTAGCAAACAAACACCCAATTGGCAACGGCGCCAAATTGATAGTAGTATTTTGGTCAGTACTTAGCTTGTAGGTAAGGGAAGCCTAGCAATAGGAACTTGTCCCACTGGATGTAAATTCCCTGCCACTTATGTCTTTCCTAAGTAAAATATCACAAAAGCTGAATATGGGAAGCCGTAAGTTATGAATCTATCAATTCCTACACAGCTAACATGTCATTGTAGTATGTAGGTGTCAATCCAAATGGGTGAGATGCTAGCAAATAGAATGCAATCAAAATCACTTAAGTCAAGCCAAGCAAATCGATTTTGGGTGTCTAACAAACTAAGTAACCCAGGAAATATGCAAAATAAAAACTAAGTAAAACTGCTAGAGCAGCAGATAAATCCGCTAGTGCAGCAAGTGAACTTGGTAAAATAAAACTAAGTAAAATTACTATGGAAGCAAGTGCAGCAAGTAAACAGTCAAGACAAGCAAGCTCTCAAGGATGGGGTAATCGACCGGTGACTCCTCTACAATCTACCTAAGGTGCTGACAAAACTCAAACAGAGCTAATCCCTAGACAACAGGTTCACAAGCAACCAAATCCACTCTCATGATAGATGCCCTAAAGCAAGGGCAGTTCCAGACTCAGATGTCTCTGACGAAATCTACCCTAGCAGGCATTAACATCCAACCTGTTTTTGTCAATGAACACCCTTATCATCTAATCTCTTAGGCTAGGAATGCAAATCTCCGGTATTAGTTGTTCAAGCATTTCATCAAACACTTTTTGGGTGTGGAAATGGTTGTGATCTAATTCCAATTGATCAGAGAGAAACCAACATTAAGAACACTAATCCAGAAGGGATTTAAACATAAATAAGCTCAAACACCTAGAAAAATCAGAGATTCATCTCTAATCTATCCCATCCTCAACAACCCTAAAAACTACTCACACATAATGATGAACATGAACACAGAAAAATCAAACATTTCAGAATTCATTGAAAATAGTTTAGAAAGATAGATTAAGATGAGAATAGTAAGATTGCAAAGAATTAAAGCAAACTAAGTACTAGATTAAGAGAGATCTGAATTACAAAATGAAGAACACCAAGAACAAAGGTTGGAGGCAGAGAAAACCCCTAAAAATAAAAGACATCTTCTCTGGATAATACCCAACAGTGGTATTTCTAGTAAAATACGGAAAACCTTAAAACGGAAAAAGACAAAAGAAGTAGCTGAGTCTTCGCGGGTGGTGCAGCTCGAGTTGGGAGGTCGAGTGTGTTGGACGTCGAGCACTTGGGTGGTGTCGAGTTGAGACAGATATATGTTGTTGAGTGGTGACACGAGTGGTACGTCGAGTATAATATTGAGTGGATACGGCGAGTGCAGCATCGAGTGGGTACGTGGTGGAGCTGAGGTCGAGCACGGGCTCGAGTTGGGAGGTCGAGCACGGACTCAAGGTGGTCAAGTGGTTTGTCGAGCTGGAAGACGTGGTGTCGGGGGTGCGATGTCGAGTAGGGACTCGGGTAGTGTGTCGCACGGCAGGGCTCGAGTGGGGACTCGATATGTCCTAGCATCCATGCTCCAAGTTGTACCTGTTTTAGCTCCAAAATGCAACATGTATGCATATGCTAGTGCAAATTCTCCTAAGTGCAAAAACATAGGAAAATAGACTAGAAATACTGTGAACTCGAGGTGAAACTAAGCAAATAAGAAGGAAAATGTATGTATAAATCATGTAAAATACAGACATATCACATAGACATATCAAAGATCTTATATTGTTGTTAATTTTCCTTATAAACTAAGTAAACCAGTGAAGCCACACTATGAGAAGAACGTCAAAGTCCATCTTCGAGAAAACTAAAGAGAGCCTGGAAACTTAAGATAAAACTAAAGAGAGAGCCTGGAAACACGAAACCCAGAAAACCAAGTTGCAAAGAGAAGCAAAGAGTTTCCATCTTTCCTACGATTCCTAAACAGAGAAGGAAGAATAAGCCAAGAGCTCACCACCATCAAAGTGTATCCACTATTCAACTTATTAAGTTACCAAAGCTAATCTCCAGTAAAACCTCATATATAGTTTCACGCAGCAGATTCAACAAATCACAACCATAGATAGAGCTGTAACCCTAAATATCTTGAAACGATAAGGATATATGAGTACTGGAATTTTACCTTTTCTTCTCTGACTTGATGATCACTTCTTTGGGAGTAACAGAGAAATCGCAAGCTCCAAAACCTCCAAACCCAGAAGAATAATCAAGCTTGGAACTACGAACATCGACCTTAACCTTATCAATATTAAGATCTGAGAAATCGATTGAAAATTTGAGAAACCCTAGATATGAGATTTGGGGAATTTTTTTCAGAAATCGATTGAAAATTTGGTGATGAAAACAAACAAAAAAAAAAAACTGGAAATTTGGTTAATATTAAATCGGTTTAATATTGGTTAAATGTTTAAGATAAATAGTTAATTGGGTAACCCATCACAACCAACCCATTATACCCATGTGACCATTTTAACCATAAACTCATTAGAACCATGAACCCATTAAGGTCAAAAATTCTGACCCATTACCCATTTTGACACTCCTACTTACAATTAATTACTTGGTGTTGATATAGATAATTTTAGAGGAGAGAAAACTCTGCTATTATATATATGACTAGATTAATACCTTATGCGCGGGCTTTCATTGTGATCAAATTGAGTTACGAGGTTAAACCTAAACCTATGAGAATCCTCAAGTGTCATATTCAAACAAAGTGTTAAAAAAAATATCATGTGAGGTCATGAGTACAAAACTAAATTGAGAGTTCATGTAAATGTCTTATAAAATCCGAGATTTAAGATTTAGAGAGCATTAGGAGAATACCATGGCGTGGTAAGCTGTAAACTGTAAAATAATAATATGAAAATACCAATCTCTATATAATTATTTGAGCAATGTTAAAAGCAAAATAATCTTATATTTACGTCGAATATTACAACAAATACCATTGGATAATTTAAAAAAAAAAAATCTTACTAATAATCATAATATTTCATATTTAATTAATCAATTCCCTAATAAATAGCACAAAAATAGGTATATAGATATTTCAAATTTTAATTCTTAATATTTTAAATTTAAATTTGTTTATTTTTATTTAGTATCTCCTAAATAATTATAAAGTTTTTTAATTAGAGTATTTAAATAATATAATATTTAATGTTTTTAAATAAAGTCATTAAGGATACAGTAATAATCACAAAACTAATATAATTAAATAAAAAATTGTAAATAATATTTTAAAAATTTATTATTTTTCACAAAAAAACTAAACTCACTTTCTCTCTTATTAATTATGGACAAAAATTTTAAATAATTTTTTTATCATCTGGATCTTCAAATACTCTAATTTTTACAATGGATAAGGACAGTCCAAGACAGATCATGACAGATCTCAGATCGAATTTCTAATCATGGATGATATATTGGAGTAAATCAAACAGTTATAAATTTTTTGAAAAATGTAAATATATATACATAACACCAGTTAATTTTTAAAATGAAATTATATTATACTTTAACTTATTAAATAAATTTGTCAACAAATATAACACCGCATGTAAATTATATATTAGTAATTTTAATTAATACAACACAAGCTATATATAATAATAATAAATAAGATACTAAAAACATAAAATAAATCTAATTTAAAATATTAATAATAATCTATGAAAATATAAACTAACGAAATATAAAGTATATATTTTTTTCGCGCTCCACATCGCGGATTAGGGGTGGGCAAACGGAAATTCGAGATGAGATTTTACCGGAATAGGGACGGAATGAGAATTTGAGAATAAAAAAACTAGTCCTATTTATGTCCCATATAAAATATGGAACGGGAGCGGGAGGAGATTGGGACGGGAATGAGAATTCCCAAAAATAAACATGACGAACAAATTAAAAATTAAAAATTATAAAATAATAAATTATCAAAAATAAGTTTGTTTAATAATAAAAAACCTTAAAATTTAGAAACACCTCAACATAAACTTCAGTCATAAATCATCAAAATCAAAATAAAACCATAATAAATTGCAGAAATGTAAAATCCTAATAAATTAAATAAGTAATCTTCATCTTCTCTCGCATCATTCCTCGTTTGATTGTTTACCGAGTTAAGTGCATACAAATTAAATAAACAAGAATAGTAACTAGTTAGAAATAACATATTTTTAATCATACAAAATATGAAATATGAAATATGAAAATATTTACATTAAAGGACTAAAATTTATGGTATTATTATGTGTTTTGATATATAATATTATTATGTACTCTCTCCGTTTCATAATATAAGAGGTTTTAGAGGTTTTTTTGTGTTTCAAAATACAAGGTGTTCTCACATTTCTATGTAACTTTTTACTTTATTGAATATTGTGTGATCAATAGTAATCTACAGTTTTTTTTATTGGCTAAATTTTTTGTTTGTTTATATATTAAATAAAAAAATTTATTTAAAACAAAAGTAACTTCTTAATATGCATGTTTTTATCCAAAACACCTTATATTATGAAACGGAGGGAGTATTATATATAATTTTTCCCGAATGAGATTTCGGAAATTCCCATTTCCGTCCCGTCCCGTTTCCAAATGGGAATCAAAAGCTTGTCCCATATAGGAATATTTTTTTTAATGGGATGGGAATTTCTTTGCGGGAATGGGACCGGACGGGATGGGACAAAACGAGACGGGAATTACGTCCACCCCTATCGAGGATTACTATCTAGCCCATAATTAATTAGACATTAGTTTATCTAAGACATAACAATCTCTCTGTATAAAACTTAAGAGAGTTCGCCTCATTTCATAATGAGCTAAATTTAATAAAAAAAATGTTTTAAAGAATGATTGATCTACATAAGTTTTTAAAATGCTTCGACTTGGAATGTGAAAAAGAGAACAATATTTTGAAGGCTTGCCTGCTTGCACTAACGGTTAATGACAGATATACCTTGGACTAAAACTCCATAACAGCAATACTTGACCAAATCACCAATTACAGGAATCAATCCAAATCCAAATACTGGACTAAGGAGATCACTAATCGAACAAAAAGCCAAGTTTACATGGAAAATAGAACCAAAGAATTAAACTTTCTTTTTGTAAGACTAGTGCATCAATTGCAGATTGTTAATTAAACCGATTTTGGATGCTACAAACTCTGAGATGAATTCAATTGATGTTTATTTTTATTTTTTTGGATAAAGGGCCTTCTATTAAATGCATGAAGCGATTACATGATGATGAAAATATTACATAAGAAGAACTAATATTAACAAGAGAAAACTTGAAACATAAATCAAAAGATTAAAGGGTACTGAGGATATCGAAAACCTTGCAAAAAGATACGGGACCAAATCAGAAGCTGTGGTGAAGACACTGCCAACCAAAGCTGAAGGAGGCGGCTAGAGGGATGCCGTGGAGCCTAGGCGGTTCAAGGAGTGGCTAGTCCGAGCCAACTCAATGACACCGCGTAACAGATGAAACCATAAACCCACTCACTCAAACCAAAGCTAACCTGAAGCACAACCAGGATCCTAACTTACCTCACCAACAACAAAAGCAAGACAACTCAAAGACCCACAACATCAAACAACCACGTCACTAGCCACAGCCAATCCCAAGAAATCAACGAGGAAACAGCCGAACTGGAGCTAGCATAACCGAGGTTTGATATTGCTGATATTTGGAGGATAGCTTCGTGACTCAGTGGTCTTCAGATTCAACGGTGGAGATTGTATTTCAACGGTTGGTTTGAGAGAAATCTAGGTGTTAGTGTTGGTAGTCGTGTCTAGAATTTCCAGATTTTCTGCATCACCTGTCTTGAGTGTTTGGGAGATCTAACGGTGAGTTCTTCTCGGTTTGAGAAGATATTTTTCAGAGGTGTTCTTGACTTATTTATCTAGGATTTGTACGGTGGAAATCTGATTAGGAGACTGGAATCTTAGTGAACTTAGGGTCATTTGGAATTGCTGATTTCTAACTTTTGTATTGCTCTCTTGTAAGGCTTTCTTTGTATTGGATATTGCTCTTTGGAGCCTTAGTCTCTGGGAGGACGTGGTTTGTAACTCAAATACAAATACATTGGTGATAATAGAATTTTGAGTGGACTACGGTTCCGTAGATTTTACTCTTCACATTGAGGAGGTTTTTCACGTATAATTTTGGTGTGTCGTTTACTTTCTTGCATTGAGGTTTGCTGCCAAATTTTATATATTTTTCTCACAAGTTCACACAAGTGAGGGGAACTTTATTCTGCTGCGCCTTTGTGCGTTGTTTTCCCAACACATGGAACTAGTAGCACACAAAGGAGTGATGACCAATGAAACACCAAACCTTGAAAAGAAGAGACGAGGGAGAGGGCTCTTTCCGAGGATGAAGCAACAAAGAAAACACCATCCACTGTGATACCCACAAGATGAAAGGAGGCCGCCTCATGACCAATGAACTAAAACAGAGAATCGAGTTTGAAACCTCGAGTCGACAGCCACGCACATCTAGAAGCCACAAGGTGCAGAGAGGAAGAGGAAGAAGCACCAATCCGGAACTAGATACCCAACCTTCGAAGAACCACAACTCGAGACTAGATTCAGAACCAGACCCTAGCTTGACTGATTTCAATTGATATTGTTTTCATTTGATTTTACCTACTCCAATACTTTTGGTATATGTTGGTTATAATCATTGACATGAACAAAAAAAAACATTCATGATACAGATTCCAAAATAATAACACGTGTGTTTCATCCTCCACTACTCAACGAGAAATCCATGTTTAATATTTCATAGTATTGCCAATATAACATTTTTAAACTTGGAGTTATGCACATGATGGCCAACAACATTTCTAGAAAATAAAAACATTGTTGCCAGTAGGTTTTTCAAAGGATATCAGTAACTTGATTACTCGAATCATGTTTCGCCTACATTTTCATATATTCCCATCCCATTTCAGATGGTTCGGATCCTCATCGGCATGTCATTGTTGCTAGTAAACCCAATTCTTGGCTCAACGACACGTCATAACCCTCCTTATCACAACCGCCCTCTTTTCTTTTTTTTGTACGCATCCTCATTATCGTCTATCACCATAAAAATCTAGCGAGACACAAAAAAATGATAAGAGCTTGGGTCTCAATGGGCTATATCACCGTCTCTCCTTCTTATGGGTAGACGTCCATAGAAAACTACAAAATTACGGTTGAATAGAAATTGATAAATTTAATTTCCTAAGTACATCATGACTCAAAAAAGAGAATGTTATTTCTCGAATTGTTAACGTGTAATTGAGAAGATGGAGGAAAATTATTAACATCTGAAGAGATACATCGATTAGGGAAACCATGTCATCATAGTTTGGAAAAATACATAGTTTCTGGCCAAAGGAGACAAAGCATTAAACTAATCTTGCCATTTTCTTATGTTTTGAACCGATGTAACGCAGTTTCGATCCCCACACATAATTAAGTAGTTCTTCCCACCACATCTTAACATAAATGATTACACAAATTTAAAGATCTCATCATTTAAAAATGGGGAATTTGTTTAGCACGAACTTCAAGAGTTTTATTTTCTGAATCTTCGTTTGTAAATATTTTTCCTCCAGTGTGGGCAACCAATTCTGGAGTGAGTTTCTAGGTATATATTGTTTGGTTGGAAATAAAAATGGGGAATTTGTTAAAATAGGATGTTTTTAATCAAATTTGACCATCTATATTTTTTTTTGCCAACTTTGGTAAAATATTTTTTTTATATTATATAAATTCCATTATACCCTTAATTTTTAAAATTAACAAATTTCAATACCTCTATCTCAAATAAAGTTTTACCTTTTTTAATACAAATAATATATACATATATATATATATTTAAAACCTCAACTATATATCCCAAAATAAATCAATAAAAAAATTAAAATTTAAAATAAAACATATATAATTTTTATCAATAATTAAAATATATATATTTAAAATAGATTTTTTAAAATAAACAAAATATTTATTGGGAAATAAATTATTATTCAATATATATAATTTTTTGAAATATATACAAAAACCCGTATTTTAAAAAAATATTTAAAAAATATTAAGTTTCCTTAATTTTAGATTCAGTTTCTATATCTAACAAAAAAAATTTTTAATCAGAATGTGTATTCTAATTTTACTAGAATACATAATCTAAATGTCTTAGAACATGAACAATTGCTAGAATGTGTTTTCTAAATTTTGTAGATTCCTAGAATACACATTCTAAATATTTTAGAACATGTATAATTGCTAGAATGTGTATTCTAAATTTTGTAGAATGTGAATTCTAAAATGTTTAGAATATGTTTTCTGAAATCTCTATTCTAAATTTCTTAGAACATGAACAAATGCTAGAATACATAATCTAATTTTTTCAGAAGATGTACAAGTGCTAGAATACGTATTCTAACTCTCGGAATACATATTCTAAACTTTTTAGAACATATTTCATCAAGCTAAAAAACTACTTAAAACTGCCTAAAATTAAAAACTTTATTCTTTAAATATTCTTTTATATTGTTTATGAACATGTTTTGACAGTTTTTTTTTTTGAAAATTTGTGTTTTTCTATTGCTATGGGCAGTTTTGAAAAAAAATGACAATTTACACACAAAAAATATAGATGGAGAAAGTAAAAGCTAGATGGCATTTTTAGTCAAATTTCCCTTTAAAAATTAATATCATTCTTATCTATAATAATTACTCTGCAATTTAGCGAAGGGATACAAGGAGTTTTTCTCCATGGACACGTGTCACTCAAGAAAAAAATGAAAACCTATATTATTATATAAAGTTTGGTTGCAATTCACGAGAGTTAGAGACATGTCAAAATTATAATTAACGAGATCATGACATGGGTCGCTTATTCAATAGGATTTTGACACATTTTAAAAATATTATGTCATTTTTATTTTACATAATAGACAAGAAAAACCAACAAAATAATAAAATAGATAAATTTTTGCTTTCTATTTTTCAAATATAGATTAAATTTTATCATCTCAATAAAGTTTAAATTTTCCTTATCAAATTTAGATATTTAAAATTTTATATTATTTAAGCTCCAATGAATTTTTATTACACATTTTTAATTATTTGAATAAAAATAATGATTACTCGATTGGATTTGATACATGTAAAAAATATTATGTTATTTTTTATAATAGAAAAGAAAAACCAACAAAATAAATAAATAATAAAATAGATAAATTTTTTCTTTCTATTTTTCTAATATAAATTAAATTTTATTATCTCAATAAAAATTAAACTTTCTTTTTCAAATTTAGATTTTTAGAATTTTGTTTTATTTAAGCTCCAATCATTTATTTTTATTACACTTTTAAAATTATTTGAATGAAAATAATGATTATAATTAGCATGATCACGACATGTGTCGATTAATCGATCAGATTCTGACATGTGTAAAATATATTGTGTTATTATTTTCCTAAATAGAAAAGAAAAACATCCAAAAAAATTTAAACTTTTCATTTCTAATTTTGATATTTTGATATTTTGATTTTATATTATTTAAACTCCAATAATTAATGTTTTCTTACACTCTTCTAATTATTTGAACGAATAAATTGAATGAACATAATTGTACCTAATATATTATTCTAATTGGTCAAGTGTTAAATAAATCTTAGAATAAATTGATTGGATTAATCTATTAATATATCCAATTTAATGGATCGAATTAACATATGCATGTATTTGATTTTCTGGATCAAATGGTTAAATACACTTAAAACTTAAAGAGAACTTATTTCGTCGGAGCCCATTTTCATATAAATTTTTGGATCCTGAGGAGGGATGAAGGCGGTGGGGCTTTTGTTGGAGATTGAAGATTATTGTTAATGTCAATTTGAAGATGTAAAGAAAAGAAGCCACAAAAATCAAATATCTTCATAAACAAAGCCATTGACATGCATAAAAAATCTAGAGCTGGTAACGTAAGGGTTGAGATAGAGGATGTTGTCGAAGAATGCCAGGAGAGAAGGAATGGCGAAAAACTTTGGCGAGTGATAAAATATGAACCAAAGGGAGGATATGAATCCGGAGACGGGAGGAAGGCGGTGGAACTTTTGTTAGAGATTAAAAATTATGGTGGATGGGAATACAAAAACGGAAAAAAAAAAGGAAACTACAAAAACCAAACAACTTCATAAATAGAGCCCGAGATAGGAATTAAAAAAAAAATGGGTGACGGAAGAACTGAGCCAGAGGATGTTGTCAGAAAACGATAAGAGAAAAAAATGGCTAAGGACTTTGGCGAGCGAAAGTACAAGAGAAAACATATAATCGGTTGGAAACTGAGATAAGATCCAAAATATGGAGAGCAAATGGTAAACATATATCTTTCTGGAAGAACATATCCCCCATATGTGAGCAAGAGCATAGCAATCGGCCACCGAATCCATTTTTCCATATCTCACAAGGTGTTCTAAAAAAAATCGACAAGATCAAAGCAAAATCTATTGAACATGGTCTAGATTTTTAATATGTTAATAATGATATTGTAATATAGTTATTTAAATTAATTTATTCATATTAAAAACAAACTTATTAAATCACTCATTTTTCTAGCAAAACAAATTTTCTACTTATTTCCTAAAAACATTTTCAGATATATCATTAAATATAATTTTCCAATGGACGAGCGCCTAAACTAGTCTTTTATAGTATAGTATAATTATATATTTTTAAAAAATATTTTCAGGATTTGAAATTTTATTATAAATAAATCATTTTTTACATCTAATTCATTCATTCAAATTCAAATTCAAATTGGATACAAAAGTTAATACATCCATTATCCATAATACATCAAAGATAAGTGAATCTAAATACACTTCACCAAGTATATAACTGATCATTAAAAAAAACGATGAAAAAGCTAGTTCCTACAATGCTTTCGATACTAAAACCTTACTCACCAACATATAATTAATATGTTTCTTTTCTTCTTAAGAGTTAATCATAATTTGATGAGATTGTCATTCTTAATTATCATCTCTTGCATGAAACTAAATATTCTTCTTACGGATTCCATATTCATTGACAGAGACACCTACATGTTTTCGAATTGTATACTACATCCCTTCACGAAAAGTGTTTTGGAAATGTCAGACATCAAAGAGATTTGGAAAATCCTTCACGGAGATAACATGTATAATTTGTTGAAATCGTATAATCAATCTAATCCAAAGAACCATGAATAAGCCGTCTCCTCTATAGGAGAATATTGCCAGGAAACAAAAATGTTTTCAATCACAAAGGAAAGCAACTCTTATCGAATGTTAATGCCTTTGATCCATCCTAACCGTTTGGATAGAAATCAAGCATGATGGACTCAAAATCTGATGGGCTAAATGTTCAATTAGGCCCAAAGTAAAAGGTTAATCAAATGAAAAGGAACAAAATCTTATAACTAATAATGAGGGAGTTTTTAGCATTCTCGCGCTATCCACGTTGCCCCTTTTTTTGCTCTTGCACGCTCCTCAGGCTATCCACGTCGCCTTTTTTCAATGGACCTGCTCAATTTTCAGGTCCAACTGAGGCCCAACATCGATGAGATCAGAACTGGGAGATAGACACGTGTGTGCGCTGAGAATTCTCTCCTTTTTTTCTGTTCTTTGCACAAAAAAAGAGAAACAGACACGTGTGTAACATGTGTCCTCCTCCTAAAGTAGCGTAATTGAGATTTCTTACTCATAACCTCTTCCATTCTTTTTTTGGTACACGTGTGTGACATGTGTCATTCTCATCTTCTATTGTTTGATGTTCTGTTTGCCTATATATATCAAATTATCAATCCAAGCACCGCATCATTAGTCATATCATATGTTTGCCCAATTTGTTTTTGGGATAGTGAAGTTAGAAAAGTTTGTGAGTTTCTTTAGATATGTTTTTGTTTTGTAAGCTTTTGTTTATTTATGAAGTTTCAAATATTATAATCCATTTATTACAATTATATGTACTTATGAATCCTTTAACATACTCTACCTTATATTATATACAACTGTACTGAGTATATGGTTTGATAGCTACCACATCTATCTAATTACTAAATCATTTGTATGCTGATTTGGTAAATTATTTTTAATGAGTATCAACTATAAGTTATATAAACGTCAATGTTATTCTTCCAAATATTGCATATTCAAAGATGTAAAATAAAAGATTATTCTTCCAAGGTTCCTAATAATATTTCCTTGAAAATTGAATATTTTTTACTTAGTTGAAATTATCAATATTGTTATAAAATTATTACGAATTTGAAAATACATATTTGGTAGATTCAGTGAATATAAATCGTGCAAATATAATTGTTGAATAGACATGTATCTCATTAGTACTTAGAGCATGTGCTATGGATAGAGAACCACACAATCTCTTAACTATTATTTTAACGTTATTAATATCATTTAAATTTCAATTAATAAAAACCTCTTCGAGAGACCTTCACTACATATAGGTCACGTTCCACATGTAACCCTATATAAATATTCTTAATTATATATATACTAACTCCATATTTGCTATTCAAGTTATTTCTTACAATAAAAATTAAATCTAATATTTCATCTTCTCAAAATAAAAATCTTAATGAACCATTATCTCTTCAATCTCTTCGAGAAGATATTCTTCTTGGAATACTTTCGCGTGTCGCCAATAATTCTTTAGAAGATATAAGAAGTGTAGAGTTAGTTTCAAAAAAGTTATTTGATATGGCAAATAACAAGTTTATTCTGAAAAATCTTTCTTTGCATCAAGTTGATCTCTTTCCTACTCATCAATGTCAATATGGAAAAAAGTTCTAAAAGTTTATGAAGAGATATCGTCATAATGAAAATCCAGAAGTGATTTATAGAAAAATGTTTATTAATTTTTTTCATCTAACTTTGGAAGTACAACATCGTGACAAGGGGCTACTCCAGATGGCAAAAGCAGGAGACTATGGGAATGAAGAAGCTACATACGTTTATGGATCCATACTTCTTTGTATTGGAGGTAAAAATGTAGATAAAGGTCTTCATATATTGTCTTCTTTGATGTCAGGAGTCTCTACAGTTTCATCTCTTCGTAGAAAATTAGAAGCATTCCGATACAAGAATATGCATGGTTGGTGGTGGTGGGATTGTTGTTCACCTCTTACTCGAATATATCATATCATATCATATTGCATAAGATATTCAACTTACTCATTACGTAACTTCACATGACTTAAAATCTAAAGCCATTATCAACTTCATATTGAAATATTAAAAATCGTAAATCAATTGAAATGATTCTACAAGATAAATAGATAAAAACTAAATATATAAAGATAACAATTAATTTTTAATCATATCGACAACAATCCAATCTCAATATATATATATATAAATATATATATATCAAGCAATGTAATCTCAATCAAAACAATATGTAAAGATAATACTCTCTCTGTTTTACTTTATTTATAGTTTTAGGGTTTTTTGTTACAAAATAAGTGTTGTTTTGTGTTTCCAATGAAGATGTTTGCTAAAATTTCTAACTTTGTCCCCAATATTTTAATTTCTTGACCAAAAAAATAAAACTAAATAAACATTAATTAACGGTAAAACAGAAAAATTAATTGGTTTCTTAAAAACTGTGAAAAAACTGAAACCAATATTGCGTAAAATATTTAACTTACTCATTTTGAAACTTCAAATGACTGGATATTAAAGCTGTTATCAATTTCATATCAAGGCTCTTCCACCAGTCTGGTGGCGTCATTCACTCCACTCTCATCCTACAACTCATCTCATCTAGTCGCTTATTCAGAGAGAGTGTTACCACCTTTTGAATCAGCTCCATCTCGCTCCACTTCACTCCATCTTTCGTCAAGCAAAGAGTGTCCGTACAGCCAGTTGCTTGACCCATCCCTATCCTCACTAGACCCACGGTTCTGTGCCTGCAACAGTTAGTGGTGAGGAAACGAGTTCTTCCGATTAAATCCTAAACATTTAATATTTTTATCATCTATATTTAATTCTCAATTTGGTTGTAAATACTATATTTTGTTTTTTTATAGACATTGTTATTTGTTTTCATCCGTGCGACAAATATGTCGATTTTAAAATCAATTATCTTAATCCTTAATGAAAACAAAAATATTAGCAAGAGTAATACCATTCATATGTATATATATAACAATCAAATGTCAATCATAACAATATATAAAGATACTATTAACTTAGCTTACTTATAAATTCATTATATATCTCGGTTTGGAGTTGTTAAATATTATATGAATAAAAATATAATTATAACATTTAATTTTTAACATTTTTAAATACAAATTAAAATTCTAATATTTCCTTCTTCAATGGCTATGATTGTACACTTTCAATAAGTTCAAAACCACAATATATATTAAACTGAAAAACAAATAACTTTATTTAATCAAATTTTAGCCTAAATGTTTTGCGATTATTGTGTCATAACAATGCGAGCAAGCAAAAAAATTTGATACCTTGGGCAAGCCACTTTAGCTACTTGAGCCTAATAGAGACAATCTATTTTAAAGAATGATAGTATAAAACATCATATCATTTTATATAAGATAGTATGAAACAAAATTTCAAGATCTCATGAAGACTATATCCATATGATGTGACACAAAACAAGTAAGGTAGATCGATTTGTATCATGTTCACAACAAATCAGAGAAACCTGAGAGGACACTCATCGTTAGGCAATTTTAGTTTCAAAAGCTTAAGCCTTAATCAGCTATGTGTCGACCTATATATGGCCTACAAGTCATCAAATAACGTCATTAGAAAAAAATTGTAGATGAAAGTATATCTTCTAAACGTTGTAATACAGTATCTAAAAGATTTTAAACAAAAAAATAGTTCCTTAAGCATTCAAGGAAAATGGCATCAAAGTTCTACCAATCGAAGTGCCAAGTCTGTGCAAGGCATTATTTCTATCAATCTGATATTTTTTTTCCTATTATTATGAGGTCAAGACAATGGAGAACCTTGTCAAACTTCTCCGAGTAAAGTGGATTAAATCTTCTAATGATGAATGGGATTTTTACAAAGATGGCAATGAGTTGAGCAGCTTTGGATTAATGCTGCATGAACAAGACAACTTCGTTACCGTGAAGAAGAAAGTGAGGGACAAGTATCAGATACATTTGGAAGAAGAAGTAGCATTGACTTATCAGTGGCCAGAGTGGATGTTGGATCATCAATGGAAACAAACACCTCCTATTGATGTGGTAGACGACTGCGAAGTCGAACTATTTCTAACTCTACGCATGGATATAGACGACTTACCATTGTGTTTAACGGTTGGAAATGATGTTGTAGAACAGTACCGTTTGGAAAATGAGTCTGATAGTGGTGAAGAAACGGACTCTACTAATTAAATCGTAAATATTTAATATTTTTGTCATCTATATTTAATTTCAATTTGGTTGTAAACTATATGCTATTTTCTTTTCCGGAGACATTGCTATTATTTTATTTCTTAGGACAAATATGTCGATTTTTAAATCTATATTTTTGCCCCTTTATGAAAATATAAATGTTAGCAAGAGTAATACTATTCAAATCTATATATATTTATAATAATCGAATCTCAATCAAAACAATATGTAAAGATAATATTAACTTACATTATTTGTAAATTCATTAAATATCCCGGTGTGGAGATGTTAACTATTCTATGAATAAAAAAATAGGTATAATATTTAGTTTATAACATTTTCATATACAAATTAAAATTCAGTTATTTCCATCTTCAATATCTATGATTATACATTTTTAATAACTTGAAAACCATAATATTAAAATGAAAAATTGAATCGTTTTTCACAAAATAGCTAAAATATAAACATCAAATAAATAACTTCATTTAGTCCAATAAATAACTTTATTTAGTCAAATTTTAACACTTTCCCGCGCATAGGGTAGGGTCACCCCTAGTAATTATAAAAGGAATCTTTTAAAATATTTGTCCGCATAAATTATTTTATAAATTTATAGGCACTTAAGAAATAACAATAAATACAAACTTAAAATTTCTGGGAACCAGAAACTTGGAAAAGATGACGTGGATCGATACGAAAAAGAAAAAAAAAAAAGAGAGAGAGAAACGTGAGTGCATTAAATAAAGAGAATTAATAATAACTCGATCAGTCCAATACACATGAAAATTTCGAAATGCAGAAAGTAACCTAAAAGCCTATCTACATTAGACATCACTGACATTCTCATCTTCTGGACAACAAACCCAGAAAACAAAAACATAAAGTTAAATACCAAAAAGCAAAAAAAAAAAAAAAAACAAAAAGAAAGATTGATTTTTCCCATATTCATCTTCATCATCATAACAACATTAGTGCTAATAATGCTGATTACTTAACTTAATTAACCCAAAAAAACGAGACTTTAACGTGTAGAAGCAGTCATGAGATTCAAACCAAGATCAGACTTATCCAACACAAGTCGAGCTTTGCTACTTTGATCTGAGAAATGATGTGTTCTCTTCTTCGATGAAGGCAACGAAACTCCAAAAAGCTTAGTCTTCCTCACATTACTCTCATGATTAGTCTCATCTTCAAGAACTGTAATAGAGCTTTGCGAAGTAGGAGGAGATGAGTAGTTCAAAGCATGAAGATTAGTGGCATTGGCATTGGCATTACCAGTGGCAGTATTGTAATAATCAAGAACTTGAGGTTGTTGTTGTTGTTTCTGGAGAAATGAAGAGAGATAAGAGTTACTTGGAGCAACAGGCTTGACATGATTCTGAACAAAGTAGATAATGTCGTTGTAGAGTTTCTTCATGTGAGCAAGTTCCGACATTAACATTGTGTTGTTTCGTCTTAATCTCTCGTTGTCTTCGGCCAATGCGTTTACTTGCGCCGCCGCGTCAATGGTGTTTTGCGGTGGGATTACGACTCTTGGTCTTGACGGTGGTGAGTCACACCAGTAATGGTCGTCTTCTGGAGAAGTGACACGTGGTGGTAAAGGGAAGAATGAGCCGCCGGAGAATGGAATCTGTGGTGGAGCGTGGTGGTGAGTTATGAACGGAGAGTGTTGTTGTTGTGGTATCATTTGAGATGTTTTACGACGGTGGATTTCGCAGAGTAAATGTTTTTCTCCTCTTTTGAAAAACTCGTTTGCGAACTCCCATCGATCTGGTACTATCTTTCTGAAACCCTAACAAAATCAAATAATCACAAAGATTAGACTCAATCACAATGAAGAAGAGTAAAAACTCAAGAACCCAAATCTCAAAAACGCATTTTTATTCGGTTTTGACTATAAAAATCGGATTTTTAGAAAATGTTGCTCTGTCAAAAACCCAAATCTCAAACACTCATTTTTATTCAGTTTTGAGTATAAAAATCGGATCTTTAAAAGATGGTTAATCACAAAACCATATAATAAAATGTAGCGTGACAAAAACCCATTTGATTCTTCCAAGAAAAAGACCAAAATCTCAGCTTTTGAACATAAAAATCGTATATTTAGAAAAGATGAGAAGTTTCTATATCAATCCCAATCGATCATAAAACATTGCGTGTACAAAAAAAACCATTTGATTTCTCCACGAAAAATACCAAAATCTCAACTTTTAAGCATAAAAATCGTATCTTTAGAAAAGATGAGAAGTTTGTATATCAATATCCCAATCGATCTTAAAACATTGCGTGTACAAAAAACCATTTGATATCTCGAATAAATAAACCAAGTCTCAAAAACCCAAATCGTTTTTCTAATAAAAATCGTGTCTTTAGACAAAAAAAAAAAAAAGGAGAAATTTCTACTTACATAAGTATTGAGTTGACGAACGAAGCTAGAGAAGTTGTTATGTTTAAAGTAATTAGGCAAAAGATCACGAGCAAACTCCGGTGGACGCCAAACGACAAAAGTAGTGTCATCATCACCCCAAGAAACGACATGATCCGTCGCAGGATCATCAACAAATTGATAAGTCTTAGTCAAGAACGGAGCTGGAACAGCTTTGCCTTGACCTTCGACCATTAGTTGTATTCTTTCTCCGTTACCACCACCGTAACCACCGTAGCTATTCTCAACCATCATCGACATTAAAGAGAGTTCGAGAGACAAAGAGAGAGAGAAAAGAGAAAGAAAGAGATGATTTGTGTTTGTTTTGTATCGGTGGGGTTTGGGATAAAAATGGTAGTCTAGTACTGAGTAGTGAGTGACTAATTTGTTTTTTTTTTTGGTTTTGTAAATTTTTATTTTATTTTATTTTTGAGGGTTTTTTTTTTGAGATTGTACGTGTGTGTATCTGTCCTCATGTGTAACTACTATTTATTATTTGTGTGTTTTTTATGGGTTTTATTTTTCTCCTGGTTTATATGAAATTGGAAGACTTGTGTGTGTGTGGTCTACTTTTTGCATGCCTATACAAAAATAATGTTGGTTTTAAAATAAATTGAGGTGAAAATATATATATATATATATATATATATAATTTGTTGAAAATGTGTATGTGTCTAAGAAATGTAAATGATTTTAAATGATCATCAAATGATTAAGCTTTTAAATTGTCATGGGTGCAATTGAGTAGACTTATTGACTGATACTTGAGATCTAAGATTCTATACGTGAATGATTTTTAACTTTTTCTTAAACAGAATGTAACAACAATGTCGCACTATTTCTTAACGTTTACGTTTATTAATTAGTTAACTTTTTTATATTTTAATATTTTCTTTTAAATTATAAATCTTTAACTACTTCAAAATTAGATGTCTCGCTGAGATGTTGGGTTTAGAGTGTTTCAGATCCAATAGTAGTGATTCATTTATCCACTATAGTCTTCAAGTTTTTGGTATCCAAAACATTTTATTGCTCAAAGTGTTTTATGTAACTCTCTAACCCATTAATCATCACAATTACCACTTTTCAGTTAACACGTGAGAAAATTTTCCAGATTATTACTTGGGGTAAAATCATGCATATTGTCGGAACACTGTCCTTGTAGAACTATATTGAATGAAAGAAAGAAAACAGAAATATATGTCCGAAAATAGCTTTTTTTTGCCTTCAAAGATCCTTATATATATCATATCAAAATCATAATTGAGATAATGAGATGTGAAATCCTAGATTTTGTGTATATTCAAAGAGAAGAAAATATATGTGTACATTTATATACTTATACATGCGAGAGAGTAAAGCTGGCGCAATTAGCTGAATAGCCTCTTGTTGAAAATTGATTCTGCCTACATATATAGCATGTTACTAGCACTTCCTAAAATTCTAAACAATTTTACTTGGCAAAAACTTATACTATGTGTTAGTTCAGATTTAGAAGAGTTTCTTTCTTGTAATATCTCTAAATTTAATGTCCTCCTACCGGTAAATTAAAAATAAGAATGTTAAACTAACATAATTTGTAACACTTAGTGATATACACATTTTTTATATACGCAATTATCTTTATTTTATCAATATGTATATTTTTAATTTCTGAAAATAGTCGTCATATTAGAAAATTCGATGAATATACTACTCGACAGTTACAATCAAACTGAAAGGATTAGTAGAATGTTAAAAATACAAATCACTCCTAATTAAAAAAAAATCGTAGCACTTAGTGATATACACATTTTCTTATATACACAATTATTTTATTCTATCAATATGTATATTTCTAATTTCTGAAAATAGTCGTCATATTAGACATATTAGAAAATCTAGTGAATATACTATTGGACGGCTACATTCAAGCTTAAAAATCCAAATCACTCCTAATTATATATATATATAAAATAGTCGCTACAACAATACCAAATTTCATTTTTTCTTAAGAATATATAAATAATTTAACTCGCAAACAAAAACAACAACTATATTCTAATTCCTAAATTCATTTGACAATGAGAATTTCAAGTAAACAAAGGTGTTGTTATAATTTTAAAAACTTCTCTTGGACTAATAATATATCCAAGCTAGGTATTAGGAAAACAAAAATCAAATCCATCTAAAAGTTCTAAAAGTAAGATTTTGAATCTTTGATCAAAATGAAAGGGCAGTAAATTTTAAAAAGAAATTAGAAAAGTGTGTGTGAAAATGTAAATGAGAATTTGGAAGTTAGCAACCTCGATAAATGAGAAGATGGAGGGGAATATGTGTCTGACTGTCTGAAATATAAGTAAAAATTAAAAAAGTGGCTTTCAAGGCAAACCCGTGACCTCTTCTTTCTTCTTTCTTTTCTGACACTACGATCCCTTCACCTCACCCACCACTCTTCTCTTACTTTCTTAAACAATCATTTCTTTTCTTTTCTTTTTCCAATTTTTACATTTTTTACAAATTTATGAAAAAATAATTCTATTATATCCTTATTTAAT
The DNA here is from genome assembly GCA_028015245.1 of Cardamine occulta. Classification (NCBI taxonomy): domain Eukaryota; kingdom Viridiplantae; phylum Streptophyta; class Magnoliopsida; order Brassicales; family Brassicaceae; genus Cardamine; species Cardamine occulta. The sequence goes on from CM051362.1 coordinate 11,590,732, forward strand.
TTTGATTATTGGTCAACACTTTTTCTATAAGAGGTTTCTTCTCTGTTCTTCTTTATTGCAACTATTCTCAACTTATTGTTATTACTGGAAACTTTCTTCCCTGTTTCTTCTACTCACAACAAACTGTTTTTTACTTTCTTCTATTCCATCATTTACTTCTCTGTTTTATTTTATATTTAAATATACTCTTGTGAATATATGTAAAAACATAAACTCACACTCACTTGCTATTTATAGGTTAATTGCATACATTATTTATAGGTAAAAACTATATATAACTATTCCTAGGTCATATACAAAATAACATGCATCCTTTTAGATACATACACAATTCATAAGTAATTTAAAATGAGCCTCTTTGCTAAAATATTATAATTTTGGAAAATATTTACAAAATAACGCAGTGAAATATTTGTAAATAGTTTTTTTTTGTATTTTGTCGCACTTGCTATGTAAGAAAAAGTGTGATATTATGTAAAATATCATTAAATAAAATGTCAATGATATATATATCCGTATTATTTTGAAAAACAAGCGTGGTAAATACAATCTATTTGACATGGGTTCTACTATCGGTATGACCTTTCTTTTAGTGGAAGTTCCTTGACCTAGTGGTTATCAAGGATTCATAAATGTTTTTACACCAGGAGGTTTGAAATTCGAATATCAGATAATGTGATTTATTATCATTTATGCAGATTAATGGAGGTAAACTTACATGGTGCAGATGGAACAGTTTAATATGAATGTTACAGACGCTAGAATTGTCCATTGTAGATCATCATTGTAACCGTTCTTATAATTTGTAATCGAATAATAATAAATCAGCGAAAAAAACACAATTTTTTTACAAAAATATTACTATGTCTGTTTTGTAAATATTTAGTATAGTAAATTAGTTTATTATAGTTACCATTAAAAAATCGATAAGAGATCCTTGATCATTCTGGATTTTGCAAAGTGTAGCTTTAATTATTGAAAAAATCTGACTAATAGATTCATGTGAAAATCATAAATTATGCAAAATAAACTAAAAGTAGGTTATGTGTATATCCCCTTTTTCCTTTAATTTCCTAGGTCATGTGTTATCACATGAGGCTCTGCTTCTGCTCCGGCAACTAGACGAGTTTCTCTCCTTCATATTATATGAATTAAGAGTAAACCATAAATAAACTTGTATTTCTTAAAAATGTCAATTCACATCCGAACGAGTTTATTAGTTCAAAAATATCCCATAAATTTATCTTAATTTGTCGAGATATAATTACAAAAAGAAAAGTCAGAATTCTATTTTCATGTAAAAACAGTCCTTTACTTTTTAAATTTGTGCTTTTTAAGAGATTCATTTTCCTAGATGTGTAGATATCGAAGGAAAACCTTAGAAAAAGAAACAGAAAAGTTCCCTCAAATTCAACACATGAAGAGAAATAAACTCTGTTCTTTACAGAAAAATGACTGCCATAAAAACAATCTAGAGGGGAAAAAAATAAAAAGAAAACTGGAGGATCGGATAAAAAGTGCTTAAATTGATGGAAAAAAGGTGCTTAAACATCACCACATTGGAAAGAATTTGCGATTTAGCAACTATCCATTGAAGGAAATTTATATGGAATTAGATAAAAAAGAAGACGAGAAGATAGGTTCAGATCAATGAATGTTAACCATTCAGTAAAATATATTTGAGTTTGATATAGATAAAAAGTTCAACACTAGTGATTTTTTATTTTTATTTTTGCTAAAGTAAGACTTCTAAAACATTATCGCTTCTTTTTGTAAAACTCAGAAAAAAAATGAAATATATGCATGTACAGTTTTATTTAGATGGAATAAGAATAGAAAATAGCATGCACGTACTTTTAGAGGAATTTGTAAAGTGTCTTTTTTTTTCTTGTATTTTATCCCATGAAATGTTAAGATTATCCCAATTATAGCCTCAGTTGATTTAGTCTGTAACTAAGACAAAAATGAATAAAAGAAAATTAAAATACAAGTTCAAGTAATATGCGTTTTCTTTTTCCTTGTATTTTATCCTATCACTTTTCATTTTTTTTTCTTATTGATAGCTCTTACATAGAAGAACTTTAAAAAACCCTATCTGTAGCCCGTGATATTAATGAAATTTGATATTGGGTTAAAGACTTAAACCCTATATACATCCATAGTATACTACTTGATCAAGTATAGATCTAATCAAGTATATTTTATCTAAAGAAACAAAACGAAAAGAGAGAATCTCGAAGTCTCCTTTTTAGTTTTTACATCCTACCCTTCTATTTTGTACCGTTGCTTTTGTTCTGAGCCCATCAGACAACATAGCATAAACAATTTGAATATTCGACCGATCAGTTCAATGAATTTAACTATTTTAATATATATCATTATCTTAAGTAACATAGGTAATACTTGCTTATTTTTATTTGGTTATTTTGTTTTGTAGATTCTCAAGAAGAAAGATTGAGGTTTCCAATGGAGAAACAGACATACTCCAAACTCTTCTACCAAACTATTCTTCTCTTCGAACCCTTTCATGATATCGATATCGGAGTTCACATATGTATTTAATCATTTTTCAATCTTTAAAGGGTGGTGCTTATTTTTATATTACTGAAATAGACCCTATCTTGTTGGTGATCAAAGTTTAACCAGCATGGTACGTAAATAGATATTTTACCATTTTGACTATTGTTTGTTTTTTTACTTCTTTTGTTTTTGATAAACCATAAAAGTTTCAGAATTTGATCCATAATTTCTTGGGCAATTCTCATAAATATCATAAATAGCATATATTTTCATTTAGGACAAAAATAACATTTTTACTAAAGGACAATTCTCTTATATAGCCTAAATCTCATAATCTCATACTTTTAGAGTTTATGATTTATGGTTTAAGGTTTAGAAAACCATAAACCCTAAATCCTAAACCCTAAACCCTAAATCCTAAATCATACCTCCTATCCCCTAAAAACTATACCTTAAATCCTAAAATATTTAACCCAAACAAAAAAAATTGAATGATTTCCTTTATAAAAATGTTATTTTTGTTCTAAATAAAAAAGTGTACTAAATTTGGCACAAAAACATATCGTAATGCTATTTTAGAGAATTTCTCTAATTTATTCTTCTGTTTGAAACCAATCGTTGATAATATTCTGTTTAAAACGTATATCTTCCCTCCAAATAAAGTTGAACTAGTGACCTTGAATACCTTTCACTTAGTATTTTGATTATTATTGATAATAAAACAACTTTAGTAAAATTTTAAATCAATAAATTTGAAGAATGTATAATTTGAAAAACTTAAAACCTTAAACAATATATGATTTCGTTTATAGTTTACAGATAGATGGTAAGATCACGAGGTAATTATATATGAAACAAGAAACCACATTAAAAAAAACTCAAATAATAAAACTCAAGGTATTTTGATTGGTAACCAACCTTACAAAGGTTTGAATACCGCATTAGCCGTGTTACATGAAATCTTACGTCACTAATCAGTAAAAGATACCAAAAAAAAATGTTTTGAAAAATAGATAAAACTATCAAATTTAGACTCCAAAATTTTAATGCCAAACAAGGCTCCCTAGTGTTGTAAAGTTACACCCAAGGGATCCTTGCTTCATTGGTGTTAAAAAAAAAAAGGCACTTGTTTCACAATAAAATTTTGAAAAGGTCTAAATCAAGAATTGTCCCAAAAAATATGATGAACTTACAAATAAGACTTTTAATTTGGAGATGATTACCAACAATGAAGAGCATAAAGGACGCGAGGTTTACAAGGGATATTTAAAAAAAAAAAGGGGAGACGAAGATCTAATGGACCAGCTGAAGGAATCGTTGGATGTGATTAAAAAACGTAAGGCATGGATACCTAGAATGGATCTAAGATCTAATCAGAGAGTTACAATATCAATAATGATTGTAACAGTTAATGTGTAAAGTATTACAGGAGTTTAATATATTCCTGCTAGTGCTACTACTAAGAATAATAATTATAAAAATAAAAATCATTTAGTTTTGGTTAAATGGATTTGTTTCTGTGTTTTTTTTTTCAGGCACAATAATCTTGTGTTCAAAAGATATATCATCTTATTTTTGTTAATATTAAATAAAAGGGAAAAGTGGTGTCTTTATGAAAGAAAATAATTGGCGATTAGACCTTTATAAATTATAGAAAAGAAGAATTTCAGAAGGTGGAGTCGAATCATAAAATAGTGAAACACATGAACCAGAGAGTCACATGTTTTTCAAATAAAAAGTTATGCATACACAAAAGGTCATGTTTACTCATGTTAAAAACTTTATGAATTCTTGATTTCATTTTCTTGGAGAGTATTTCAATCCATACAAATATCATACACATTCCTTTTGACCATTTTCCTTGTTGCTCCATCAAAATATTCTCTTCTAAAACGCCATTGAAAATTTTTTCTTGACATCTAATTAAATGTTCCAACTTAAAACTCAAGATGGAAGACATAATGTCTTTTTTTTTTTGTCAATTAGGAGACATAATGTCAATTAGCTAATTTTGAGATTAAAATGGACGTAAAGGTACTTCATGACCAAAATATAAACCAAACAAGTTGAATTATGTGTGTATATATGTGAGTGTGCGCATGACATGGCCCTATATGGTGTTCCGAGAGCTAGAAGATTCTATTCTAATAACTTTAAAAGTGAACTGAAGTTTGAATACCACGAATAGCTCCATTCATCACATGACTTCTCTTCTTTCTTCTAAAAACAAATATGTATAAGATAATTCATATCCCTGTTTTCAATATTAGAACGTGAAGGATAAAACAACGAGAAAAATACAAATCGAATGGCGTGAAACTATAAGTCTAATTTAAACCCGAGACACGTGAATTTCCAAGAGAGACCACAGAACGAATAAGGATAAAAGGAAACATCTGCACCCAAAAGTTCTTTTTTAATTAACACACATTTCCTTATTTATTTACGTAAGATGTTAAGATCGTTCTATTTTATTTGGTTTTATATTTATAGTTGTTTCTTTTTGTTTTTGATAAAAAAGTATTATAGTGATTTCTGTATACTTTTTAACTTTAAAATATGGAAAGAATCAAAATCTTGTGGTATATACGACAAGGTGGGTACCCCTACAAGGTTCTCTCTCGTGTCTCTTCTATTTGCTTTCTTCTTTTGTCTCATTCCAGAACGTATTTCAGTGGCACGAGTTTAAAAAACATTGCTTAAATAGGTTCTCTAACAAAGTTAGCCTTACTTTTGCTATGTGTCACCTAACATTCTAATTTAATTAGCTTCTTTAGTATTTTTTTGTTTGAAATACTTTTTTACATCATTTTTTTAGAAATACTTAATTAGTGTATTATATGCTTCGATAAACTCATATATGAAAGATAAAGACATCAAAGGTACATTTGATTCATGGATTAATCAAAAATAAATTTTTCTGAAACTTGAAAATATAAATTAATTAATTAATCATGCGTCAACTGAGAATTTTAAAACTAGATCATAATTACAAAATAATTGTTGGTTCCGGACTATTAAGTCGTCAAGTTTAAACCTCTCGGATCCGTTGAATCCATCGTTTAAATCCTACTACCCTTGTCTTGTGTGTGTGTTAAATGGGCTCCAAGTGAGGGAAAAAAACAATAATCTAATTCATCATTGAAATTAACAACTTTAAAAAGAAAAATCTAAGATGATCCATATATGACATTTTTTTTTGGTTTCAAATTATCCATGTATAGATTTTCGCTTGTATGAAATCGTATTGATAAATTTTGTATAAAAAATAAATAAATCATATAAATAATGTTTTATATACATACGTACGTAGCCTAGTCTAACATGAGGTAAAGGACGCACAAAGGGTCTAAGGCCCATCGACACAGCTATATACACTTTTGGCTACAACTTCCAAGTAACAACGTTGCAAATATGTATATATTTCACACGTATCGACCAATACATATTAGACCATTATTCATTTGTTGTCAGATCAAGTAGTATTCATCCATTTGGTAAAAGATTAACCAAAATTGGTTTGATATTGCAATATGCAAATTAAAATAGGAGCTAGAGATTGGGTCAACTAAATGAGGTCAAAGTAAGATAGAAAAAGACAGAAAATAAAGAGAAATGTAGGAAGAAGAAGAAGAAGAAGAAGAAGTGGTCAGTCACGAGAGGCTTATTAAATTGGTTTCACGAGAAATTGATTCTCTGTGTTTATCTAAAGACAATGATGTCTTCTTCTTCATTTTGTCTTTGCCTTACTTTCATCATTTATTATTGGTTTCCATTTTTGTTTGTAAACAGTAAAACATTAATTGTTACGTACGTATCTACATGCATGTGTTCCTGTCTACTTTTATTATGAGTAAAAAATTAATACAATTGCCAATTCATAAAATGCAACAAAAAAATAGTATATTTCGTTCAAATTTAGATTATATATATTCTTAGTTTGAAGTCTCATATGACGAACGTTAACGTTAATTGATAGACGCACATGGTTAGGACTTCGGACGTTTTTTCATATGGTAATAAAACTATGTAATAATTTTCAAAAAGCAAAATAGAGATTCCTATGTAACAAAGAAAAAAAGTAAATAAAAATAAAGATTGCTAATATAAAAAAAAAAGAAGATGGCAAGGTTGGAGTTGGACCATATTCTGCAAAAATAAAGATATAAAGGAATACATTATGTTTAATTGGGTCAGATAAGTTGAAGGAATCTCTTAGTGGATTTTTATAAGATGGAATGTCTCTTTCCATGCAAAAATGAGAAAAGGCTCTCTTTTATTCCTTCATACAAAAAAGACATCCAATAATCCAATTTTTTCCTTTGGTCTTTTCAAATATTCTTTTCACTCTAAATTATTGTAGCCTCTTTTTTCGTAGGCCCATGGATAAATATATCTATACTCCATATACATATCTAATTAGACCATGAGATATTCATTATAGAGAGCTTTATTAGAATTTATAACTACATTTCGATTAAACTGAATCGGTTCGAATTATATTATTCTCAACGAGTTCTTAATAAACCTAATTCGGATATAAATATCTCATGTGAATACTCTCAACGAGTTCTTAATAAACCTAATTCGGATATAAATATCTCATGTGAATACTCTAACATATATAAGTTAGCTATATATGAGAGATCTTCCATATATAGAAGATATTGGACTATGATCACATTCGACCAACGCTTATTAATTTGTTAAAATTCTTGTTCTATTACAATTAGTTGTATTACACGTTTACTTTGCTGATTTCGTTTATTTTAGGGTTCTCTTAAATGAGATCAACAAAGTGAAATGTTTGTTTAGGGTTATCATAAAGACGAAGGACTATTTTAATTAGTTAAATGAACACATTTAAGAGTTTGAAATAAATAAAGATAAAAACTAAAATTCGAAGGTTTCAAAATGATTTTTGACATTTTTGGAGTTTTTTTTGTATGATTTTTAAATAAAATAATAAAAAAGAGATGGAGATTTTCTTTTTCTAAGAAAGGGAATCGAAGAGGAACATCAGCTTTATAAAGTAGAATATGCAAAAGAATAATTGAAGTGCAAATGAGAAAAGTTGTCTTTAATTTTGAGCTATCATTCAACTAAACTACTTTTCTTTTCTTTTTTCTTCATGCGATTTATTGTATTAGGTATAGATTAGATTCATGTGTATGAATATAGATAAATGGTGCACACCAAGTATTCGTTTTTTTTTTCTTTTCAACTTTAATCTTCGTAAAGAGTGAATGGAGTTAACTGGTGATAATGATGTTGCTAGAATTTTTGGTGTTACTAGCTCTAGTTTTGTTTCTTTCAAATTCTTTGTATTAATTAACCGAAAAGATAGTTAACGGATATCCAAAAGAAAAATTTCACGAAAGACAAAACAAGCCTTTAAATATGATTACAAACTTTAATATGAGAAAATAGGAAAAATGGGTAAAAAAACCCTAACCTTTTTCAAAAATATTAAAAAAACCCTCATCTTTTTTTGTGGGTTTTTAAACCCTCACCTTTTAATAAATGGTGAAATAAACCCTAAGTATTATCAAAACAATAAGTACATCATTATATTAAAATATAAATAAATAAATAAATTTGGATTTAGGATTTATTTTGAGAAATTTGAGTTTGTGATTTTTTCTCCAAAATTGACTTTTCTAACTAAACTAGTATTATAGATTAACACATTCCGTGTTTTGATTCGAATTTGTTCGAACTTTTCCTTTTAAATAACTAGCTAAAAATAATTAATAATGTCACTTTTTAAAATATTTTTAAGTTATATTTTAAATATATCTTAATTTTATGTATTTAAATTAAAAATATTTTGGTGTGAAAATTTATGTACTTTCGTAAGAATATAATTTCTGTTTATTTTCATGTTAATAAATTTATGTGACTAAACCAAATAAATATTTATTAACATAAAATTCATATTTAATAATACTCGATAAAATTTATTTTGATATTATAGTCAAATTCATAAAATTCATATTCAATAAATTTTATTTCATAAGAATTTAATTATTCTATTAACATAAACCATCAACATTACTAGGATATTACTATATTTTAGAAAATTTATTTTCGTAAAACTTGTATGCATGAAATCTTTTTCAGCGGATAATCATAAAAATGTGTTTATTTTTTTCAAATTGTAAAACCATTGTCGTAAATAAATTAAAATTATGAAAACTGCTGTACATGTTAAAATGTTCCATATGTTTAATCAAAATTAGAAAAATAGTAATGTACAAAATCAATTTGGAAAAAAATAAAAAATCTAAAAATGTTAGAGAGTAAGTGATAGTTTAAGAAAATATTAACACTAGCAAAAGCAATATTAACATATCTTATGTACATGTATATTTTTATTTGAAAAATGGAAAAGAAAAAGTAAATGATAATTATTTTAAAACAAATAAAAATTACAAGAAGTATGAATGGAAAATTATCGGAATGATTATTTACAAATAAAAAGAGAGTGATATAAATGTTAAGAAGAAAAACTGATGTTTAAGAAAAAGACCATGACCGGCAAAAGAAATAGTAAATAGATTATGTACATATCTATTCGCAGTTTACAAATAAAAAAATAAAAAGAAAATAAAAATCAAGAAAAGTTTATAAAGTTTGAAAACAAATAAAAAAAAAATATTTATTGTATTTGCTATTTGTAAATTTTAAGAACCAAACAAACGACATAAATTCATAAAAAATCTTACCTATGTAAATAGATTTAAATTTTTAAAAAAACAAATATGAAAAAATAAAATCATATAAATATGTTAATAAATGTTGAACCGAATATGAATTTATGTTAATAAATGTTTATTTGGTTTCGTAACATAAACTTATTAACATGAAAATAAACAAAATTATTTTTATTATTATAAACGTACATAAACTTCTACACCAAACTATTTTAATTTAAATACATAAAATTAAGATATATTTAAAATATAACTTAAATATTTCAAAAAGTGACTAATATTAACTACTGTTAGTTAGTTATTCAAAAAGAAAAATTTGAATAAATTCAAATCAAAACATGGAATATGCTAATCTATCATAATATTTTTGTTAAAAAAACTCAATTTTGAGGAAAATAAATCACAAACTCTAATTTAGAAAAATATTTAATAAACTAAATTTTATTTATTTATTTCTAATTTAATATAATGATGTATTTATTTTTTGTAATAATTAGGGTTTATTTCACCATTTGTTAAAAGGTGAGGATTTAAAAACCCACAAAAAAAGATGAAGGTTTTTTTAATGTTTTTGGAAAAAGTGATGGTTTTTTTACCCATTTTTCCGAGAAAATACCATGGTTAAGAAAGTATTTCAATCTAAAGCATCTTTGATTCGAAAATCATGACAAATAAAGATTCGTTTCTAGAAATTAAAGTCTAACAAATTTTCAAAAGATATATCCAGAAACATGAAAAGAATATCCAGACTTTAATACATATAATATATTTAATTACTATATTATATATATATGTGAGATATAACGCCAGTTCAAATGTTGCATGTAAATGCTATGAAAAATTGGCAAAACACTTATTTTTCATCTAACTTCGATATTTCACTTTGTTACTTGGTTAGTAAAGATTTTTTTTTTTTAATGTTGAGAAAAATATTTTAGGCTTTAACAAATATTACCAAAAGCGAGTTTCGGTCCTAAAAATATTGTGGATCTCAAGTCCTCTTGTTGACAAACACCTATTTTTGAAGATATTAAAAAGTTTGTGTGTTTTAGGATTTTTTGTTTTAACTAATGGGCATCGTGATTTTTATGGTTCAATTTTCTAAAGAAAAAGCAAACTTTTCTTTTGCAGATCTCTTTTCTCTTTGTCGTCACTTTGTAAGGCATGATTAGGTGAAACTTCACTAATAATCATCTCTCGAAAAATAAAGCATATCTATCTTCACTATAAAGCATATCTATCTTCTTAACAATATACGGTAATGGTACTATCACTTATAAAATAAAATAATCACTTTTCAATTTGTTAAAATTCGTTAACATTAAAACCATTTTTTTTTTTGTTAAAATTCACTTCTAATGTAATTCTCTGTATATTAATTAACCAGTAAAAATTAAAACCAACATTTTTGCTGTAAAAACTTACATCTCATATCATCAATTTAATAGTTAAATATATTTTAATGATTTGTACATATTAGATTTTTAGTAAATTTATGATAAATGTTCCATTGTGATAAATATTATATATCAAATACTATTATATATTTTTCTTTAATTTCCGTATATTATATATATTATTAAAGCATATGACATATTTTTCTTAATCATCGATCAAGTTTTCTTAAAGCTTTATTTTCATTAATAAAAAGGGAAAATACCATAAAAAACTTTTAACTTTATAATTTTTTTTAATTAAAACCTCCAACTATTTGTGTTTCCAAAACAAATATTCAAGTTGATAAAATTTTCTAACAAAAACCTCAAACTATTTTTGTTTCCAAAATAAACCTCTAAGTATAAAGTTTTGCTTACTTAAACCTTCAAGTTTTCAATATTGAACCCCATTGAGGGGTTATTCACGGTCAACGATAACCCCCGTTAACTATTTGTTAACTATGTTTGTCCATTTTTTACGTATTTTGTTGTTGTTATTTAGTTATTTACTAAGGAGAAAATGAGTTTAAAACTACAGAAAATTGATTTATTCATCTAGGGTTCATATTCGAAACTGACGGAGTTAATAAATATTTAACAGGCGTTTGCTGTGTTAACTGAAGTTATCGTTGACTATCAATTAACCCTCAATCAGACTCAATATTGAGTTTTTCCATCTAGGATTTTTTTTCAAAACTGACAAAATTAACAAATAGTTAACATGCGTTTGCGGAATTCTCATATTCCAAGCATAAGTGGAATTCGTTACTATATGTTACTTTTTGATGATTTTTTTCTCATCTTCTTTGAATATACCCATTCAGCCATAAAAGTGAGACCTTAAAGACATTTTTAGATTTTACTTCTTATGTCAAAACTCAATTCCAATCTCAAATCAAACAATTTCAGTGTGATAACGGAAGTGAATACATGAGTTTATAGCTTTGAATTACTTTGCTAGTAATAGGGTCATTGTTCGATATCCATGTTCGTGTACATCCCAACAAAATGGGTAATTAGAAATAATGATCATAACTATGAACAACTCCATTAGAACGCTGCTCTTTCAACCTAATCTTTCACTAACCTATTGGCCTGAAGCCTTTTACATTTCAGCTCATCTTCTTAATAACATATCCTCTTATTCAATTCATAATAAAAGCCCATTTTCCCATTCTATTCAACAAAAAGCCCATTTAAGAACACTGTATCTTTGGTTACTTATGTTTTTTCTAACCTAAAGAACTCAACGACACATAAACTCTCAACTAGATCTACATCTTATCTCTTTCTCGGTTGCCCCATTCAACATAGAGAATATCAATGTTTTGATCTCAAAACCAACACAATCATAATATCTAAACATGTTGTATTTGATTAATCAACTTTTTCATGCGGTAATTGATGCTTAAGATTCTTCTATCAAATATGATGTTATGGAAATTACTGATGAATCAGCCTCAATGTTTCGAGAAATTCTTCAATCTCAATTATCTTCCAATCAATCTCCACCTTTTCCACCACCTTCCTTTCCAAACTCACTTCCGGTAGCGTCGCCTACTGCGACTCAACCATCTCAGATTCCACCTCCTAATCCTATTCCTCCACCACATCACTTTATCACAAACAGAAGCAAAAGCGGAATCCATAAACTCAAAAAGGTTATTTCTCTTCGTTCCTCTATAAACTCTTCTTTTATCATTAACCATTAAAAAGCTCGCTCTGATACCATGATAGTCTTTGATGTTTCTCTTGTTATTGATAGAGTGATTACATGATTATAAATAGCCTAATAAATTATACAAAATCAGGGACATCGATTAATAACTATATACGAAAACCACACAAACAAGAGTTACAAAAAATATTGTAATAGAATATACCATATTCTATCAATTAATCTTCCCAATGGTTGTAATATAGCTAACTCTTTCTTGTTATTTATCACTTTTGAAAGAGACATTTATATTACATGGTATCATGGAGCCCAAGTAGCAATTGACATTACCCATTGTATAAATACCAACATTGTTTTTTTTTTGTTATCTTCGTTTATGTCTCTAATTAATTATATATTTTCAAACTAGATGAAAAATAAGGGTTTTTTGCAAAAAAACCATCGAGCTTTATTTTTTTTGCAAGATTAACCCTCACCCAAAAAGTGTGCAAGGCAACCCTACCACCTCAAAAGTCACCCGCTAAATAGCCCTTCCCTATATCGTCGATGTGTCTATGTTTGCTACTGTTAAAAAACTAATGGAATCATCAAAACAACGTCGTTTTGATGATTTAAAAACACCTGATGTTTTGGTTAAGACTTCATGATGTTTTGGTTGACACTTCAATGTTTTGTTGTTTTCCATTAGAAAAAAACAACATGACTTTTAATTTATCTAAAATTAAGTTTAGATTTGGGGGAGTTTAAATTTGATAATCATCCAGATAATGTGATAATCATCAATTATCACGAAAACGATCTCCAATAAAATATCATCGACATCATCAAAAAAAATTTCATCGACTTCATCAATAACTTAAAGGGGTTCATAATTTTCTGGAAAATGTCAAATTTATTCAGGAAAAAAAAACCCAAAATTGAACAGCAATGTTCATAGACTAATGAACCCTAAATGCCAAGAATCTTATGACTACTACTAGGCTTGGACGAAATATCGATGGATCGATTCGGCGAGACAGTTCTGATATCGATTGAATAACGAAATGATTGCGTTAATGGAGGTCATGTGAATAGATTCACACGCGTTGTTGATTATGGTTGCTGAAAAACTGAAGTGAAGCCTTAAGATTCTTGTATAATCGATGTGTTCTTGAGATTCTGTGTGTTCTTGAGATTTTGTGATTGCTGAAAAACTGAAGCGTAACCCCTTTGGAGATATATTCTTGTATAATCGAATTTAATCCAATTTTGAGATTATGTGTATAGATGATATTGTTTATATCGTGAATTTATTAATAAATCTGTAATCTTTATTGTTGAATTTATGAATTTAATTTTCTGGGGTTCGAATCTATTGAATAGAAACAAGAAAGAAGACTAACGAGAAGAAGCAGTGAGAAGAAGAACAAAGACGAAGAAGATTTTTTTTTTTAATGAAAAATCATATTGTTTTGATTAAAAAAAAAATCATGTTGTTTTCCTTAAAAAAAAATGTAATGAACTTTATCTCCAAAACCACGTCGTTTTGACGTTTCTATTAGTTATTTAACTGAAACAAACGATGACACGTCGACGATATAAGCAATGACTATTTAGAGGGTGATTTTAGAAGTGATAGGGTTGACCTGCACATTTTGTGGATAAAAATTGATCTTGCAAAAAAAATAATGCTAGATGTTTTTTTTGCAGAAAACCCAAAAAATAACCTTCCATTGTATACATCCCCTCATATTTTGTTTGTTATCTTTGTTCATGTCTCTAATCAAATACATTCAAAGGTAAAATCTTCCGATTTAGTAATAAGGGTTGGCATCGTTTAGTTGTCAATCATGGTGACCCTTCGATCATATCATCAAAGGGTTGAGAGAGAATCATTACAACATTAAGACTAAGAGTGTGAGAGAAGGAATTACAATATATGTTATGAATTTTAATTCTGATGCATTATCAGATCTTTGAACTTTGATTGTATTAAATAGGGACATGCATGATGATAACAAACAATGTATGCGGGTATGTATGTATACAATCAAAGGTTATTTTTCCACTAGTTTGATAATATGTCAATCCGGTTTTAGCTGACCAATCCGATAATATTAACAAACCAACAAAAAAAAAACCAAAACAATTACAAAAGAGTTGGTTCTTTAACTAATTAGGCATTAGTTTTTAGTCAAATCACAATCACATGTATACTTCCATACCTAGAAACTTAGAAGACTGACACAAAGGACAAGAACTAAGCTTCCTCTCACACTCCTTACACAAACACATATGCTTACATGGTAACAACAACATACACACTTCTCTCACTCCACAAAACCTACACATCATCATCGTCTTCTTCGCATTGTTGTTGTTGTTGTTTCTGCCATTGAAGCAAGAAGCTGTATCATCCACTTCGCTATCTCCACATCCTTCAATGCTATCTCTCGGCCGACCTTGAGCTCGCTCAAGATTGTAGTTTAGTGCAGCAATCATGTTCTCATTATACTTTGCACATTGTTTCCATGCC
>CM051362.1:11605696-11680696 GCA_028015245.1 Cardamine occulta
TCAGCTTCCATTGTTAGCTGCTCCATTCGTACCTTGAGTTCCTTGTTCTTTCGGTTTATCATCTCTAGTTCCTCATCTTTCTCACGGAGTTTCGAAACAACTCTTTCCTCCATTAGCGACACAGTTTTATGTTGTTCTCTCTGGATCTTGTCGAGGATCACATTCCGTAATTGCTCCCCCTGTGAAGAAACGAAAACCAAATCATTTAAGTAGATACAGGGCAACACAACTCCAATAACAAAATGTGATAACAACATCAACAACAACTCATATATAGAATCAAAAACCATATTGATTCATTAACCAAATATCTAACAAAATGTGATTAACAACAAACCAAAATCAGGTTTATTATTTACCTGAATCTTAAGATATCTATCGATATCTACGTCTTGTCGCTGTAACTCACGATCAATATCATCACCAACAAGAGATAACAAAGCAGAGCCATCAGAAGAAGCAATACGAGCATTGTCAAGTGAAAGACCTAATCCAGTAGATACAGAACGAGCTTGCCAAAAATCAATTGAAGAAATCTGAGAATGATTCTCCAAAAAATCTTGTTCTTTTATTATCCTCTCACGTCTTGGTTCAACACTATAGTTCCAATCAAACTCAGCTCCACCATTAATACCATCAGAACCATCAATTTGCACAATTGGTCCCGGTGCAAACCCAGCTACATGAACTAATAAATTCAACACAAAAAAACACGAAAATTTCTCAATTCACCAATCAAAGTTCCCATTTTTACCAAATTTGATAATTAATTTGAGATGAGATTGAAATTACAAGGAGGGATGTACGGAGGATGTTGAGATTGATCATCAAACCCTAATTCCGGTGAAATCTGGCCGTTGATTCCGAAAATTTCTCTGAAACAGACAATTATATGGATCAAGTTCGTAAAATTAGGGTTTTGAATGTTGAAAAGTTGTAGAAAATTTGGGGATTTTTTATCAGAATAGTTCAGAAGAGAAGAGATTTGTTTACCTGAAATTCTTGGAGTCTTGAAGGTGTTGATGATCTAAATGGTGAGGAAGAGCCATTGATGAAATTGGAGAGAGAGATGAAGAGAAGGAAACGGAGAAGGAGACGGAATTGGTTTTCTGTAATTGGAAGAAATTTGTAAGATTTGTATTTTACGATCGGCTCCTCTTTATTTTCCTCAAGTTTTGTTTTCGACTATATAGTCTTGGTAGTTTTATTATTCGTCCTATATTATTAAAATCATTACTTTAGCCCAATTTTGGTTCCAATTGGTGTAAATGTTTCGGTTACTAGATATTAGACTCGGTTTAATACTCCCTCTGTCTCATTTTATAAGATCTTCTTCGATATAAAAAAGTGTTTATTAAAAAATTTAATTTGTTTAAAGAAATTATTATTTAGTATTTAGTTTAAAACAATTTAACCAATCACAGAAAATGGAGAATAGAAACTCACAAAACATCTTATAAATTGGAACACAAAAAAACCTTAAAATTTTGTATAGAAAATTACTTATAGCATTTAGATCAATTAATTAGTAGAAGCGCTAGGCACTATTTAGTTTCATTTAGATTGGAACCTAATTTTATATAGGATAAGAAAATAAATAACATAATTTAATCGAAGTAGAAAGGATTATACGAGATGAAAGGGGACTGTTTGTGGAATGTAGCTATAGTAAATTACCGATTTGAGTTATTGTAGTTTAGGAGAAATTGAGTGTAATCTGATATTAAAAACCTAGGTAGAGCTACACTAATGGAATCTGATATTAAAACGATTTACAAGGATCCGATTGAACTATTTATTTAATTTAGAGTATGTAGTTAGTTGTGCTGATATTTTAGGCTAACATATTTTATGAAACTCCAGTTTAAGATGTTATAGAAATAAGTTATTTGAAAACAAAAAAAAGCAGAAACCAATAGTTCATAAAGAATGTGATTATGTTAAGAAAAATTTCATGGGTTTCAACTCTTAAATGATCCTTTGCTCATTTACCAAGGTGCATATAATCAGAAATCTATTAAAAAAATAAAGGAAAATTTTGTATCAGTAGTTAAGATGGTGATTCTTTTCGTGCATCCTGAAAACTTCTTAGCATCTTTGGCCGGAGATAGTGAAGATGGTCATAGAGTTCATGTCTAATGAATCAAATATTTGTCTCATTTCAATATTCGGATCAGCTTTGAGAAATAAATGTATTCAAACATGTTAGCCTCTACAATGTGAGCTAAAACTCTACAAGATGCATGTACTTATCGGGGGGGGGGGGAGGGGCTGGTCAACCATAAGATATACTTTTCTCTCAAATAGAACTTGAAAGACTGAAAAACAATTAATCAATATTGGTTTGATAAGCATGTTAATTGAATATAGTGATATTACTTATTTAGAGATGACATGCCAAAACAAGGTTAAGATTATTTGGAATGAGTCTGAGATTTTACATAAACATATAATTGGAATCATTTTGTATTATTGATGTTAGAAAATGATGATTTGATGAATCTAAATCAATGTATATCTTATGGTTTACCAGCCCCTCCCCCCGATAAGTACATGCATCTAATTGAATGTTTCAATTGGTGCTCTCAGTTTTTTTGTTTTGCAAAAAAATTACATTTTCATATGGTCATGATAAGTCAAATAGTGCTAATAAGAATTTTTTTTATAGAGCTTTTGAAATTATACATAATATTGTAAATAAGGTTATTTTGGAGAATGCTCTAATAAATAATTAGATGTCTTCTCAATGATTTTAAAAGGCTTTTGTATTATTTAGCAGAGAAAATAGTGAGATACTCAGATCTATTGCAAAAGAAATTGAGCATGGCATGTTTAGTTTGTTGGTTGATAAATCTTCTGATGTTTTTGACAAAAAAACAAATGGTTTATGTCTTCTAGTTTGTTGATAAAAAATTAAAAATGGAGTAGTTAAAAACAGATATCTTAGAGCTAATCTTTTTTTCTTAACTACTAGTTTATCTCATAACTAGATTCGTACCCGCGGTACACCGCGTGTCAATTGTTTTTATATATATTTGTATTTGTTTTGTTTAATTACTATTTATAAAAAAATTAGTTTTTTTTCTGTCAAATTTTAAGTTGCTATTTTGTGTTTATTTACTTTTAATTTTGGTTATTTTTTTAAAATTTAATTGTTATTTTTTGTTGTTTTACAGTTTATAATTAATATAACGTTGTTTTATCATCGAATTATAAATATTATAATTATTGAAAGTATAAAATTTTATCTTTATTGTTAATATAAAATTCCAACATTGAGGATTATGATTTTATTTTAAAGCAAAGCAAAAACCACATAAACTTAAATGAAAACAACTAACAAATGAAATATAAAATAAGAAAAGAAATACAATAAAAAGTTCAAACAGTCAAAATGAACAATAGTTTTGACAGAACCTTGAATACTTTGTGTTGGCTAAGTGCAGACACATGCTTATGTGCAAAAAAAAGGTCTTTGCGCCCCATATTTTTTTATTTTTTATTTAATATAGGTAAAATATGTATTTTAAGTGTTATTTATTGAGTTTAAAATTCTATTTCACATATTAAAAATATAGTGTTAATTATTTCTAATATCTTACAAAACAAATATTGTAAGTATTAGTATTTTATAGATTAAATATAGTGTTAACTAAGAAAATGATTTACAAAATAGTATAAATTATATTTGTATAACTTAAGAAAATAGTAAAAAAATTTTTTTATAGATTTAGAAAATAATTTTAATTATTTCTCATTTATTGTAAAACAATATGTTAAATTCTAATTAAAACACCTATATTTTTTATATTGAAAATATATAAATAGTTTAAAACTTTTTTTCGTCCTAGTCCTCTAAAATTCTAGGCACGGCTCTGGCTAAGTGGTAGGCACATTCTTCTGTTTTGTATTGGTCTTCCTTGAGGTTCTTTGGTTAGGTTAGATACCACTTCACGCTTGCACGAGTGTCTGTTGTGTTAAATTTGTTGATAGTTTCTAAAAGTATGCAAATATTGTTGTTTGAATGTTTCTGTGAAAGATCTTGTTGTATCTATAAAAAATATATATTTTATGTTATTCAAAACAATTTTCTATCACCTTAGACGGAAACTTTTTAAGGAGGGTTAAATCTGTTAACGAATAATAATTGAGGAGATTTTTTACTAAAAAAATAGTTGAGGGTTTAAAAATAGA
Organism: Cardamine occulta; assembly: GCA_028015245.1. Lineage (NCBI taxonomy): Eukaryota > Viridiplantae > Streptophyta > Magnoliopsida > Brassicales > Brassicaceae > Cardamine > Cardamine occulta. Next base: position 11,609,891 of record CM051362.1, read on the forward strand.
TGTGACCAAAGTTGTGGGGATTTTTCATTAAATTCCCTTTTTATAATATGACTTTTAACCATTGTCCATTTACTTTAGAAGATGGCACATTGAAAACACACTTTTTTTTTCATTGATTAAGTAGTATATGTTCGTTTTAAAAAAATTAAATACATTTGCAGAAAAAAATTTAAAATTTTATTAATATATGTGTTATACAATCATTCAAAATTATTTAAAAATAAGATCAAACAAATGTGATAGGAAAATCATAATTCATACTATTAAATAACAATATTAGATAAGAAAATAATTGTGTTTGGTTGTAAGTATTGTAGAAAATTAATTAGATGTTGTTTGGATACATGAATAATTTATTTGTACTATAGAACTTTAATTTTATTTAATAGAGATATAATAATGTTTGGATGCAGAGATGAAACCAAAGTCCTAAAGTTTCAGTATGAGAAGTTACGCAACTTCTGTTCCTCTTGTGGTTTGATGACCCACGACACTGCTGAATGTCCACAAGATGAAATGAATGATAATCTGGGACCAGACAACAATGATGAGGATGATGACAAAGACATGCCTCCAGAAAATCACGATGAAAGTCCTTTAAACGGTGGTCCTAAATCGTTTGAACGCCAAAACAGAGGAGAGCCAAAGGAAGATCTGACCAGACTCCATCAAAGAAGCGCCACACAGAGAAACAACCAACTCAGTCCTTTGAGAATCTGACATCATTGGTCTGCTACGACCTTCACCAAGTTTATGTTGTTGACGACATAAATGAGCATTGTTCTAAGTGACATAGAAGACAAACAGAGACAAAAGGATGTTCGCAACTGGTTTTTTAAACCAACAGAAGTAGAAAGTAGTTCGGGAACGAATGTAAGCACAAGGAACACGACACCACAACAAAACAATAGGGAGGGCTCGGTGGGCCAAAAGCCATCGGAGCCAGGATGAACACAACATTTTGGAACTGCCGAGGTTTAAAGAGTAACCTGGTGGTTTGACGCCTAAAGGGAATCAAGACAACTTAGTCTCCGAACTTACTCTTATTGATAGAAACGAAGAATCCAGATGATATCGGTAGAGATGTGGCAGCCCAGTTGGAGTACGATTGTGTGAAGTGTGTGTCGCCGGTAGGAAAAGGCCTTAATGTGGAAAAAACATGTTTCTGTTTCTTTTAATGTAGTTGATGAACGTCTTATTGACTGTATGATAAATAATAAAGATGTCTCCTACTACTTCTCTTGCATTTATGGTAATCCCGTTTGTAAATTAAGACACATACTATGGGAAAAACTTGAACGCATTGCAATCAATCGTAAAGGCCCATGGTTAATGTGTGGAGATTTCAACAAAATACTTAATGCAAATGAAAAGAGAGGAGGGAGAACAAGGGAACCTTGGAGTCTTATCGATTTTCGAAACATGGTTTAAACATGTTGTGTATCTGATTTACCTTATTTTGGGAACAATATGACTTCGCTCGGTAAAAAGGGCACACATAATGTTGAATCATGGTTGGATCGCGCAATGGCAAATGAAGAATGGAAGGCCTTGTTCCCAGCATCTTCTGTTGAGTATCTTGAAATGGTTGAGTCAGATCTCCGACCAGCCATTATCAAAATTAAACATTCATCGAATAAAGGAAACTGAAATTTTCACTATGATACTCGGCTCCGAAAAATCTCAGAAGTGTCTAAAATTGTTAAACAAGGGTGGAATAACAATGTTAATGGATATATAAATGTTGTATCAGATCGGATTCAGAGCTGCAGAAGAGAGATTGCTTCTTGGAAACGACAGAACAACAACAACTATGCAAAAAAAATCAAGTCATTAACCAAAGGCATCGATGAAGCACACACTGATGGAGTTACATCACTTGATCAGATCCGAGTCATGAGAAAGGAACTGCAAGATGCTTACAAAGAAGAAGAAACTTACTAGAAAACAAAAAGCAGGAACCAATGGTTAAAGGAAGGAGACCTTAACACTAAGTTCTTCCATGCTTCGACCAAGAATAGAACGGCTAGAGAGATCGATGTGGAAGCTGCAAGATATTTTGGTGACCTATTTTCAAGCACCAATAATGGTGACCTAACTGAGGTTCTAAGAAGCACATATCTGATGGTTACAGAGGAGATGAACATGGAGCGTACGTGTGAAGTAACATCAGAGGAAATAAGACGAGCAGCATTTCTATTGGTGCAACCCGTGCTCCAGGTCCATATGGACTTAATGACACTTTTTATCAACAACATTGGGAGACAGTAGGTCCAGCTATTGAGATGGAAGTAAAAACGTTCTTTGAAACGGGTTTCTTTCCTCCGGACTGGAATCATACAAACCTTTGTCTTATTCCAAAAATTGAGAACCTGAAAACAATGAAGGATTTTCGCCCTATAGGACTCTGCAATGTGATCTACAAAATCATATCTAAGATATTAGTTAAGAGATTGAAGAATATCTTACAGCCAGTGGTGTCAGAAAACCAAGCCGCTTTCATTCCTGGACGTTTTATAACGGATAACGTTATTATTGCTCATGAAGTGCTGCATTCACTACGGACAAGAAGAAGATGCTCTAACTCTTACATGGCGGTTAAGACAGACATAAGTAAAGCCTATGATCGTGTAATTTTTTAGAACAAGTTATACACAAGAAAGGCTTTGAGAGTCAGATCACATGGACTATGAGATGTGTCAAAACAGTTTCTTTCTCGGTCCTTATTAATGGAAGCCTATACGACTATTTTGAAGCAAGCCGAGGTTTACGACAAGGTGATCCCCTCTCACCATACCTATTCATACTTTGTGCAGACGTATTAAGTAACCATATCACAACGGCTCAACAAGAAAAATGCCTGAAAAGAATCACTCTTAGTAATGGAGGACCGTCAATTACCCATTTACTCTTTGCCGATGACTCCCTCTTTTTCCTTAAAGCTGACCATCGTAATACTTCCCAGTTATTACAAATATTTAAGGAATATAAGATGGCTTCAAGACAATGCATTAATATGGAGAAACCTTATATTACTTTTGGAAATAGAGTTTATCAGCATACTCGAGATTCTATCATGTAGTTTCTCCAAATACCAACGTTAGGCGGTGGTGGAAAATATCTTGGATTACCAGAACAATTTGGTAGAAAGAAGATAGAGATGCTTCAATATATTAAAGACCGAGTTCAAGGCAAGATTAATGGATGGTAGACGCGGTTTCTTACAACAGCAGGAAAATAGACACTCATCAAAGTTATTGCTTATGCTATGTCGGTATACTCTATGAACATTTTCCAGTTACCAATAGAGCTTTGTTTATAAATAAATAGTATGATAGCTATGTTTGGGGGGGGGGGAAGTACATTGGAAAATAGGAAAATGTCATGGGTTTCATGCAAAAAAGTTACTAAGTCAAAGCAAAGTGGTGGTTTGGGGTTTAGAGATTTACACCAATTTAACCAAGCTCTTATGGCAAACCAAGTTTGGAAAATTATGAGACGCCCTAATAGCTTAGTGTACAAAATACTCAAAGCCATATACTTTAGAGAAGGATCCATCCTCACTGCTAATAGTGGTGCACAACCTTCGTATGGGTGGAACTCACAACGATTTGGGGCTGAATTACTTAATCGTGGGTTACAAGTTAATATAGGTAATGGAATGAATAATAATTTAGTTAAAGATTCCTGGCTACCAACCAACCCTCCTCGACCACCATTAATTTTTTCGGCGATTAATTCAGACAGAAAAGTGGCGGACATCATCAATCATTACATGAGACAGTGGGATGAAGTAAAGCTCTTTGAACTGGTAGATATTTCTGATCACCATCTGATCCAGAAAATATATTTACCGGATCAATCGACCGAAGACACAACTTTTTGGAGCTATACAAAAGATGGTCACTATAGTGTAAAATCAGGATATTGGCTAGCATCCATACCACATGATGAATCAGATGTAGAAGCCCTACCTCCAGTGGTGGCGCATCCAATATAACAAAGGAGATTTAGAAACTTGATATTGCTCCAAAACTACATCATTTTCTTTGGAGAATAGCTTCTCGGGCCATAGGGACAGCGGATAATCTACGTCGACAAAATATGCGTGTCAATGAATTTTGTACCCGGTGCATTGTTGAAAGAGAGACAAGCAACCATTTGTTCTTCACATGTCGCCATGCATTAGCTGTCTGGAGAGCTTCCGATATACCTATAACTATATTGGATAACCCACTAACAACCATCAAAGATAAAATTAGGTATCTCCTTAACAATTACAAGAACTCAAACCTGGAGAAACACCTACAATGTCTTCCTTTTTCGATTATGTGGAGATTATGGAAAAGTCGAAACGATATGGTTTTCAACTATAAAGCGGAGAACGTATAAGAAACTCTATCCAAAGGGATATCTGATACAAAGGAATGGCTGGATAGTCGAGATAATGCTCAAACATCTATGGAAACCTATACAACACCACATCTTCATGCTAAGGAACGGTGGCAACAACCACCTTTAGGTTGGGTTAAATGCAACTATGATGTCTCTCATCATATAGGCAATCATACTTCTGGTCTAGGATGGATTATATGGAGCACCAACGGAAATTTTTTACATGGCGGAATGGGACAATTTCAAGGTCGCCATTCAATTAAAGAAGCAGAATGCACAGCTCTAATCTGGAGCTTCCAAGCTTTTTGGAGTTTGGGTATCGCCATGTAGAATTTAAAGGAGATAATTGCAATATTATCAATATTATTAATCATAAAATTAAAAATTTGCGATTACAACATTATCTTCAAGAAATCTATCTCTGGCAGTCACAGTTTAATGCAATTAAGTTCAGCTATCGATCAAGAATACACAACTAGTGTGCTGATACCTTAGCTAGAAAAGTTTTACTTTCAAACCAATAGTGGTTTTTATTCGACTCATGTCTTTTGTTCTTGCTACCTTTTGTAAACAGTGATCATGATTGTTAACTAATAAAGTAATTGGATGGAAAAAAAAATACTCATCTTTAATAGCACTGAATCCATTTTTTGCTCAGTTTGTGCAAACTCAACCCGTATTTTTAAATAAAGCATCAACATATTTCAGAGATAAAAAACAAACTTTAATATGAATAAATCCAATAAATATTTCTTTAACTATTTCACTTTTATCAATAAAAATAAGATAATAGCCATTTGTAATTTTTTAAAAACAGCAGCACATTCATTAACCAACAAATCTAAAGCATAATGATCAATTTATTCTATGAGAGATTTCACTACTTCCTCAAGAGTATTTTTCAGAAAAACCATATGTTTTCTTGTGTATTTAACGAGTTCTAAAATGTTTATTTTATAGAACATATTTAACTCAACATAACCACTGTGGCAATAAGAACACAATAAACTGGCATTGATTTATTAAATCATCACACTTATTAACATCACTATTATGAAATATGTTGATTCCACACACATGTTCACCTAAAGTATCAGGTTTATTCTAACAAGAAAAGCGTTATATCACTACAACAAAAACGCTTTATAACCTCACTAATTTGAAGTCATTTGATCAACTGACCCTAATAACTAAAATGAGAAGGAATTTTGGATCACTTAAATAAATGACCAGATAAAAAATCAATAAGGCCCATCATTGTCACAAAACCATCGATGCAAAAAAAAAAAAAAAAAGTCATCGAAGAACTCTCTTCTTTTTTGTTGTTTCGCGATTCGAGTCCCTTTTCAAAATTGAATTCTCATTTCTTCTTCGTTTCTTAGTTCGATTTCTCGTTATTTTTGTAGAATTGTTTTTGTTTTAATAAATTTTATTTACGTATATATGAAGATAATGTACTTATATATGCATGTATTTTTATCATAATTGGCTAGAGCATGGTGTATCAACACAAGATTCTTGTTTGTGTTGTCACTTATTTAGAGATGAAATATGAAAATAAGATGAAAATTATGTGGTTAGGATCATACACTAAAAAAAACAAGGATTTAGACGTCACTTTTATGATGTCTTTACGTGAGTAATAAAGTAACATTAAGAATATTGCGGCAATGTTAAAAGTGACGTGTCATGTAATGACGTAAAGTATTTTAACTTCATTTCAGAAACAGAGTTAACTTTAACGTTGAAAGTCTAACATCATTTCTTATTTGTTTTAACGTCATTTTATTATTCTTTAATGTTACATACATTTAAGGTTAGGACAATTATTTTATTAAATTAAATATAATTGTAATTTAAATTTTAAAATGAGAATGGACATAGAAAATCAATCTTATATATAGCAAGTACAAGACAATTGTCAATACAATATAGTTTGATGACTAAAAAATCAAATAGAAAAATAAAATACTTTGTTTTTTTTTGTCGCCAAAATACAATATTATGTTTAATGTATAAGAAAATGAAGAAATTGTCTTGATGTCTTCCAAGCTTCTGCTTACTACAAAGGAGTTAAAGGAGCACAACAAAACTCACATGTCCTGTCTGATCCATAATCTTTGCAGAGTATACATTGACGTTCAATTTTATAGCCACAACACTCTTTACTATGTCTTCACCGTCTTTTATACTTAGATTGCCAATGATGGAGGGATTACTGCAAGGTTTTGCTCATGCAATAACAGTTTGCAATTTTCCATCTATCATTGGCAATCTAAGTGTAAAAGACGATGAAGACATAATAAAAAGTGTTGTGGCTATGAAATTGAATGTCAATGTACACTCTGCAAAGATTATATATCAGGCCGGACATGTGAGGTTTTTGTGCTCCTTTAACTCTTTTGTAGTAGGCATATTGATATAAAGTAATGCACACATTCTCTGTTTTGTTTTTTCAATTCATATTTGCTTCTCATTCTCTTCAGAAGCTTGGAAGACGACAAGACAATTTCTACTTTTTCTTATACATTAAACATAATATTTTATTTTGGCGTAAAAAAAAAGCAGAGTATTGTATTTTTCTATTTGTTTGTTTAGTCATCAAACTATATTGTATTGACAATTGTCTTGTACTTACTATATATAAGATTGATTTTCTATGTCCATTCTCATTTTCAAATTTAAATTTAAATTACAATTATTTTTAATTTAATGAAAGAATTGTTCTAACCTTAAATGTATATAACTTTAAAGTCAATAATAAAATGATGTTAAAACAAATAATAAATGATGTTAGACTTTCAATGTTAAAGTTAACGTCTGTTTCTAAAATAAAGTTAAAATACTTTATGTGATGGTACAGCCATGGAACCGTGAGCGAGCAAAGATAGAGATGGAGTCAAGTGGCTGGTGGTAACACTCAAGCAACTAAACGAGTAATGGATCAAAGGGTTAGATGAAGGAGCTTCGTTAAAGGGTGGTAACACTCTCCTTGATGTCAGCGGCGAGATGAGATGATGATTAACGCACTAAGAGATCGAGAGACGCCACATAGAGGATGAGAAGCTCTGTGATAAGTCTTAAACACTCACCTTCAAGTGAATCACACAGTGGAAGAGAGGTTTGCACTCTGACTTAAGGGACGGTTAGGATTTCTTAACAAGAAAACTAGGTATTTTTATTAATCAAAACGTGTCTGCTCTTACAACTCGAGCATGGGGGTTTTATAAGAAAATCCCTAGGCTAAAAACAACACAAATAAACCAAAACAGCAAGTAGTTTAAAGAAAAACATCAAAGATAGAGATGGAGTCAAGTGGCTGGTGGTAACACTCAAGCAACTAAACGAGTAATGGATCAAAGGGTTAGATGATGGAGCTTCGTTAAAGGGTGGTAACACTCTCCTTGATGTCAGCGGCGAGATGAGATGATGATTAACGCACTAAGAGATCGAGAGATTCCACATAGAGGATGAGAAGCTCTGTGATAAGTTTTAAACACTCAGCTTCAAGTGAATCACATAGTGGAAGAGAGGTTTGCACTCTGACTTAGGAGACGGCTGGGATTGCTTAACAAGAAAACTAGGTATTTTTATTAATCAAAACGTGTCTGCTCTTACAACTCGAGCATGGGGTTTTATAAGAAAATCCCTAGGCTAAAAACAACACAAATAAACCAAAACAGCAAGTAGTTTAAAGAAAAACATCAAGACTTGCAAAGAAAAGTAAATAACTTAAAAATAGAAAGTTTTGGTGCAACTTGAAATCCTCTTGAATTGGTGCATATCCCTTGATACTAAAAAGTTCTTGAGCTTGTGAGAGATGTATTAGACTGGTTACAAGCTCTGGAATGTGCACCAAGGGTGTTGCCTTGTTAAAACCTTTCTCGAAAAATCCAATGGGACAAAACCGAGATAAATAAAAAGAGTACAATTGCTTAGCACTTCTTTGTGTGTTTTCAGCCTAAGGAAGTGGTGAAGACATTGCTCCTTATCGCCAAACATGATTCTCTAATTATAGCCTTTGAGCTCTCCTTAGCCAAAATGACAAACAAAAAAGCTTCGGTGCAGCCTTGTAAAATTGGCAAGAAGAAGATATCTTGTTTCTTGGGCTGTAAGCAAATGTTGTCATGGTATTTGTTGAGTCTGTGGCATTTCCTAAGCTCAGCATAGTCTTCGTACTAAGGAATTGTACTTTTTTCCCTTATCTCGATTTTGTCCCATTGGGTTTTCCGAGAAAGGTTTTAACGAGACAACACTTTTAGTGCGCATTCTAGAGCTTGTTACCACTCTAATATATCTCCCACAAGCTCAACAACTCTTTAGTATCAGAGGATATACATGAATCCAAGAGAAGTAAAAGTTGCACCAAAACTTTTCATTTATGAGTTATTTACTTTTCTTTGCAAGTTTTGATGTTTTTTTTTTTTTTTTTTTTTCTCTTATTTTTTTTTTTTTTTTTTAAAACCCCTAAAACCCTAGACTCAAGATGTAAAAGCAGACACGTTTTGATTAATAAAAATACCTAGTTTTCTTGTTACGGAAATCCCAGCCACCCCTTTCTTCTTTGCGTGAGAAACGACTGAAGTCAGAGTGCAAACCTCTCTTCTTCATGTGTGTGATTCACTTAAAGCTAAATGTTTAAGACTTGTCAAAGAGCTTCTCATCCTCTGTGTGACGTCTCTCGATCCCCCAGTGCGTTAATCATCATCTCATCTCGCCGCTGACATCAAGGAGAGTGTTACCACCCTTTGACGAAGCTCCATCATCTACCCCTTTGATCCATTACTCATCTAGTTGCTTGAGTGTTACCACCAGCCACTTGACTCCATCTGTATCCTTGCTCGCTCATGGACACTTTTAACACTGACACAATATTCTTAACGTTATTTTATTACTCAGGTAAAGACATCATAAAAGTAACGTCTAAACCCTTGTTTTTTTGTAGTGTATGATCATAACCACATAATTTCCATGTTTTTTTATATATCATCTCTAAATAAGTGACAATACAAAGAAGAATCTTGTGTTGATACACTAGATTCTAGCCAATTATGATAAAAATAAATGGATACATAAGTACATTATCTTCATATATACGTAAATAAAAGTTATTAAAAAAAAAATCTATTCTACAGAAATAACGAGAAACATGCTATATAAAGTTTTAAATTTTAAATGTTATAGTTAATTTTCTGAATATAAGAACTTCGTATCAGAGGAAACCAATCGATCCATGATGATCTGTATCATCAGTAAACTAATTTTTTATATATTTTATAAACTAGAATTTTGACTAATAAAAACAACATTTTTATACCATCATCACCCAAACGAAATCATAAGATTCTAAGTTAGAAATTGATGGTATAAGTATTCGTCTCTTTGTTGACGTCAATGAGGCCAACATTAAACAAAACAAAACAATCTTCTTTTTGAATCAAATAACGAATCAAATTACATTGAAAGAAAAAAATAAAAACGTCAACGATTAGATTGACTTACCCGTGAGTTGCAGAAGACGGTGTCTCTAGGGGATTAGGGAGAAAGAACTTTTGTTCTAAAATAAACAAAACGTTTTAACACTAATTTAGGGTTTTCAATTATAAAACCGACGAGCTTCCATAATGACATAGGATTGATTCTATGTAACGTGTTTTTATGATATGGGCTTTGAATTAAAATCATTATTTTAACTATTGATTCGGCCCAAATCCAATGTTTCAATAGACCGATTATAAAATATGATGAAAAAGAATTATCCTTCGAGATACTCGGTAGGTCTTTTCATAATTGCACTAATCCAAACAAATAATGATTATCCTTCGAGATACTTCAAAACAAATATGTAGATTCACATATTTAAAAAAAAAACAAATAAATAAAATATAATTCCTCTTGTTCAGTGCAACCGTACACATAAATATAAAATTATATATTTTCTACAGACAAATATAAACCACTCAAGTAAATTAAAAGCCACCGACAATGCTTCTTCATATTCGGTCACCTTCCACGCGGCTGCCCCGCCAACCCAAAATGCTGCCCGTTGAGCTGTAAATCACGTTACTCTATACGACATCGTTTTAACACTAATTTTTTTTTTCTTCTTCCTTTCTTCAAACAGTAGTAACAGTGCAATTCTTGGTGATCAGTAAATGCTTACTGAGAGTCTTGTGTTCAAAGTTGAAATCACACTTGATTTTCTTGTAGAACTTTGGCTGTACTAACTTCCCCAACACGTAAGCTCGTGATCGGACGACGAAGCTGAGCGTCATAGGCACCGGAACAGGAGGTGCGGGCGGGTCAGGAAGCTTGACAAGACCTCCTTTCTTCTTGGGTTTTGGAACTGGAGCTGGAGGCGATGGCGGAATCAATGTTGAACCACTTCCATATAAAGGAATCTTTTCTCCGGTCACATGCACCACCACTGTCTTCTCACTGTTCCTTGCCTGATAAAATTTCTTCATCTACATTTCATAATCAAACCCACATTAGCCGTCATAACCCATTTCGTCTCATGACAATGAAAAAAAACATCGAGATTGCGAAAACACCAACATCAGTGTCGGTCCCTTTACACTAGTATATATTGTAATCAACATTAGAATCAGTCCATTGATCAATATTGCGTATATAAGGGACATAGACCAATCCATTGATCCATGTCTCTTATATATTAGTGTAGGTTCCTTTTTATATACACGAGGACTTATTGTCAATTAGTTTTGAGTTAAAAATCAATAAAAACTTCACAATACAAACCAATTTGTGAAGTGATGAGAACTTACAGATCCAGAGCCTATTTTAATCTGTGAGAAACTGAGATCAATAGGAGTTGAAGTAACATGAACACCAAAGAAAGTTCCAGTGTTTCGATACAACATTCTCAAAGTCGCATTCATATTGATCATATCAGTTCCTACACCTCCAGCATCTTGACCTGCCTGAACCTTAAGCGTCTCAAATGTTATACTCTGCAAAATTCATAATCACCAAAAAAATCAATTCTATAAATATAAAAAAAAAACTCAAACATGTTCAGATCTGAGAAAACAATAATCAAATTCACAAATCAAATTTCGAATTTCAGAGATCTGACTGAACTTAAAATCTGAATTCAACACTTGAAGATCTAAATTGACTTTAAAATCAAAGATCTACTAAAATTGGAGCAAGATTTTGAAAGAATAAAACTCGAATTAAGGTAAATCGAAGCACGAATTTGAAAACTAACCTTAATAGTGATTTTAGGTTTCTGAGGTTTAGCAGCACCATAAAGAATCAAAGAGAAGAGGCCAAAGAGAATAAAAAATCCAACAATGAAAGCCAAAACATAGCAACGACGAGGAACACCACCGTCTCTATCACCATCATCTAACAAACCTTCTTCTTCAATCACAGCACACTCTTTCCATTGCTTCTCTCCGCCGTGACCTTTCCGTTTTGAACCGTCGTTAGGGTTGACTTTTCTAGATCCAGGCTTAAGAGAACCTGAGAATCGACTTGAAGATGATTCTCGTGAGTGATGTCCCATAGATGAGTGAGAATGCGGTGGAGATCCCATCGGACTTAGTACCGGAGTTGAATGAAACGATGTAGCTGTTTTTTCTCCGTCGTGAGAGTCTCGTGACGGTGATTGGACGTAGTAGACTGGTCGACGTGGAGATCTCGTTGGTGACGACGCCGCGAGGCTTGTCACCTCGGAATCGGTTTTGGCGTGCATTTTTTTTTTTGCTTTCCGATTTAGGTGAAGAGAGAACAAAGCTTTTTCTCTGTGGAGTGAAAATGGAGAGAGTAAGGCAAAAAGAGGAAAGTGTAAAGAGTTTGTCAAACTCAAATGTGTGGATTTGAAGGCTGTGTGTGTGTGATGATGCTTTGTATAATTTACTCAAACGCGTTCGTTATATTATATAATTATTATTTAAATTAGTCTTAAAAATTAGGAGTATTTTTTGTCTGAAAAGAAAACAAATCGTTTTAAAAAAAAAAAGTTCTAATCTTTAATTTGCTTGTCAATTAAGGTTTTTCCTAATGTGTAACTTTAGTAGAAGTGTAAATGAAGTCTTATCTACTTTGTGTTACCGTTTGAAAAAATGTGAAGTTCATAATTTTTTTGTTTCTATATTTAAACTTGTAGGCATTTGGTAATTCAATTGTTCTGTTTGGTTCGAGTTATTCGGGTTTTGGGTTTTTTAAAATAATTATATGTTTTATTCGGTAAAAAATATTATTTAGTTCAGGTTTGGTTGGATTCAGTTTTGGACAAAAAAATTATAACAAGAACAAATATAATTAGTAAACTAACTCATTTTAAAATATTATTATAAATTTTAAGAATATTTAAATGTATTTTATATATTTAATTAAATGTTTAGTGAATTTTGGTTAAACGGTGTGGTTTGAGTTCGGATAATTTAATATAAAATTTTCAATATTATATAGGTTATTTTTTAAATTTGGTTTTAATTCAGTTTTGATGTTAACAAGAAACAATAAATTTTTATAAATTGTCGGTTATTGTTGAGATGGCAAATCATAAAGACTTTCTTGTATCTGTTAATTTAATGATTTATTCTTTGGAATAATAATTACTTGATTTAATATTGTGAATTGAGTTCTCTAGTTTGACTTTAAAATATTGCAAATAGAGTCCGGGTCCGTTTATTAACTCATGTAATGCCCATAATAGACCACGAGTTTAGTTGTTGGGTAACTTTCAATATGGTGTGTAAGCATACTATATGATGTATGTAAATGAACCGAATGAAATCCATATATATGGCAGTGCTTATATGACTTACTAGATTCCACTTATGGATTATTATTTATTATTCATTCCAATATTTAATTATGGATTATTAGTTTATTACTAGTTATCCCAATTATTTTGTTCTACCGACAAACAGATAGTCACAATTCACAAACTATGATCGGTTTGAGTCGTTTGAGTCTTTGACAAATATGAAGAAAAAAATATCTGATGCACCGACAAACAAAACAATAAAAATAAAATGGATATATAAGAGTACTTATCCATTGTTAGAATAAATATTAGTTATCGAGTTTTTGGATAAACTTGATTTATCAGGTAATAGACCTTGAAAACTTGTTTAATGTATTGGGGAAATGACTAAAAATTTCTAAATGTTCGATTAATATCCAAATTATTAAAAAAATCTTTTTCTTCTTCTAGAAACTTAAAATTTGTTGCGAAAACAGAAAAAACTTCCATAACAAATTCATTGGAAACTCCCTAAGTAAATATCAATCTTTTAAAAAATCTCTATACTCCATAATATGATACAATAAACAACTAAACTATTATACAATTGCATTTGTTTTTTTAATAATAGTTTATTGTATATAAAAGAAAATAAATGCAATTCATGTTTTAATAACATGTCAAAAATAATTATAAACTGATTGAATATTTTAAAATCAAGTAAAATAAAATTAAAATACTAAGATGTATATTGTTAATGCTGAAATAAACTAATAATATATCACATCAACTAATATCTTATTATATAAATTTGGGTTGCACTCACGAGAAGCCGACACATGTTAAAATTCTAATTCACGAGATCATGACACATGTCACAAATAATTCAGATCTTGCTACGTATCAAATTCATAATTATAATTATTAATAAAAACAAATACAGAAAAAAATAATTTTAAAAGGAAAAAGGAAACCAAGAATTTATTAATTTATCTAATCAATAATTAAAATTAAGAAATATTTTTAAAAAAAAATCCAAAAACAAAAATAAAAATAAAACTAATTAAAATATAGAAATAATATTAAAATAAAAAAAAAAGAAACCAAAAATTTGTTAATTTATCTAATCAATAATTAAAATTAAGAAATAATATTAAAAATAAAAAAGGAAACCATGAATTTGTTAATTTATCTTGGTGTCTATGGAAAGCTAGAAGAGTTAAGATTCACTTCGGATAACAAACGAAGCAATCTATCCAGCCGTTTAGAAGATACAACCCGAAGAGTGAAGACATGTCAACCTCAGTCACAAGGAGTGTGACCAAAGCCAAGCCTCTTGGTGACCTCGGACACAAGGCCCGCAACCGAAGCCTTCCCTCTTGCCCACCTCGGTCACAACCCACATGACTGAGGCTGAAGACTCGTCCCTGCACTTACCAATACGACATAGTTTTGATGTTTTTGACCTAATCCGACACCGGGCCTATAAATACCACATCTTAAGGAGAAAATCAGAATGCTTTTCGAGAGAGAGACTGCTTTTCACTCTTCTCACATACCTCCACACGCCTACTCCAAGCCCTAGAAGTCATCCCTTGAAGTTTCATCCTTGTTCTTCATTGTTTCTCATCCATTTCTTATTCTTACCGCTTTTGGGGAGACAAGTTATCTTCTCTGACATCTAGAAAAGTTTCCTTTGAACCACTTTTGTTATTTGATTCGTTTGTGTTGTTGTTCTTCATGATATTTATTGTGTTTCTTTGCATCATGAGCTAGTTGTTCTTTTTGTTGGGCTTTATGGGGTGATATAATGGGGAATTCATGGTTCAATTCACTTAGGTTGTTAGATTTTATTTTCGTCTATTTATTCGAGTTCTATAGAAACATATTTTTCTTAATGCATGTTGCTTGTATTGATCACCAAACACTGAGCTAAGAGAATAGGAGCGCTACCAGCGTAAACCTACTTCTCAGAACTAGTGTTATTGAAGCTTCGCATCATAACCTGCGTGAGTTGAGTTATGGAGTTTTGTGAACTTATTGAACTCGTTAATCTTGCTTGTTGACATGCGTTGTTGCTTGCATAAGTTGAGTAACAGAGTATGGGGACTTTAGACATTCATTCTATGAACTATAGTTTGTTTGTTCATTCGTGTTTTGTAGTTGAGAACCTAGACCGAAAAATTGCATTTGATCTTTCACTTGAATTGTTGAGAACCATGGAAACTCTAGATAATCCCAAAACACCCAACACCTTAATCTCATACTTTACAACCGATTTTATTTACTTGCTTTCTTATTTCATTGCTTAATCATTAGAAAACCCTAAAATAAACCCCATTCATATTTTTGTCTTAGTTTGATTTCTTTCTTTGAATTCAATTCCTATAGCTATTACTTTCTGTGGGATCGATACCTTAAGTATTACGACTGATTCACTGTGCACTTGCAGTTTAGAAGTTGTGTTATCTAAGGAAAATTTTATACATCACATCAAGTTTTTGGCACTGTTGTCGAGGAGTAAACTAGCTGCCTTTAAATTCGATAAGAACTCTCGTCTAAGACAACCCACTTGTAAGTTTTTATTTTATTTTTAGTTTTAATTTCTTTTTGCTTTTGATTTTTTCATGTTTTTGTTTCAGGTTATTCATAAAAGATAAAAAGAAAATAGAAAAAAATAGAAAAGAAGAAAAAGAGAAGAAGACAAAGAAGAGCCAACCTCGGTCACAGTTCTCGTGATCGAGGTTCAGAAGAAGGCCGGCCTTGGCTACAGAGGCCGTGACCGAGGTCCCAAGGAGGCCCAGCCTCGATCACGAGGCGTGTGACCGAAGTCATCAACAAAGTCGAGTCTTAGCTATTTCAACCATCCTTTGATCTCGTGGGGCATTCCCAAGTTGTTATTGCAAATATAAACGAAAAGTTATTTTTGAAATATTATTTTATTTTAAAATAATAATATCTAATATATAATGTGTTTAAATTATCTAATCAATTAATGTACATACAACTGCTAATGAGTTAGTAAATAATTTTGTATTTCATGACTTATACATTTTTGAATGAGTTTTGTTTTCATAATTCTTTATAATTTTAGATACATATAAAAATTAAACAATTTTTTTATATAATTTTTATGTGAAAATTTATAAACTATATACATTTCAAAAAAGAAACTTGCAAAAAATATGGCATAAAATATAAATATATAAATTATATAAACTACAAAAATAATTGTATAAATAATCAATAGAAATTATTATATTTTTAATATGAATTTATATTTGCAATAATGTTATGTTAAAGTTTAAATTAAATTATATTTTATCCGAATTTAAAACTATTCGAAATGGGGATTGATAATAATAATTAAGAAATAGTATTTAAATTAAATTTTAAATGAGTTATAAATAAAGAAAATACAATGTGACTAATGATTAATGTCCAATGGCAAAAATTGTAATTAGTCTAGTAGTGATTGTCTTATTTTAAAACTTAACTAAGAATTGATGTGGTGTTGGATGCATGACATCCCGTAAATACCACACGAAGATAAAGTTACTCTCTAAAGTGTGCTTCTCAAATAATATATATTAGATATACACTTGGTTCTTTCGGTCAAAGTAACCAATTAACCAACTGTTAACTTCAAATGTGCAAATAATGATACAATCAAATGAATATAATTGGTTGAATAAGTTAAAAAATCATTCAATTTATTTAATTAAAAATATTGAAAAATTAAGAAAATTACAAAAACAAAATTATTCAACTCATTTATCTATTATTTATTTTACAGTCAAATGAGTTGAATGAGATTTAAACTCAGCCTTTTTTTTCATTCATTTTTTTTTCCAACTTATTCATTCTAAATATTTCCATACACTATCGACTTTCCATATACTCTTTAAGATAAATAACATATTTTGGATTCCTAGCTAATCTAAATTCGCCATTAATTTTTTATTTATTTTTTAAACAAAAAACAAAACAAAGAAGAACCAACAGATGAGGGAGGAGTGCCCTCCACGCCCTAGCGGTTAATCTCTGTTATTCCTTTTTTTTTCTTTTTTTTTTTCTAATTTTCAAATCTTTCTCTAATGATGAGTTTCTCTTCTATCTCGTTTCTGAAAAATTTCTTCTCATTGTTCATCTTCATTTTCTAATGTCGTTGGTAAGTGTAACATGATCTTCAAGATAATCTAAAGCTTCATTAATATCTCTTCAAACCTAAATATTCTCCATTTATTCCCAGAAGATTCGTCTCACATTTTGGTTACATTTTTATGAAGGTACGAACGTTAAAAACTCGCGTTCACATTTGTTCAGATTAGATTTCGATTTAGCAAATATTAAAAATTATCTAATGATCTGATCATAAGAAACGTTAATGATCTCATTGCAGTTGCATTTTTAAGAACCGTGACAATGGTGGATAATGATAAAGTTTCAAATGATCTTTGTTTACTACCTGATCTCAATATCGATTCCTCTACGCATTTCAATAGTATTGAATTCGATTCATCAATTTGTGATCTCTTAAACTTGGAAGATGATGGAGGAGGAGGAGATACACCAAATCTCATTCCAGAACATAATCCATTTCTTGAATCTTTGGTTAGACCTCAAGATGAAGAAGAAGAAGAAGATCAACATTTTTTTGTTGAAGCAGAGTCTCCAAAGGTGTATATAGCACCAAGAGTTATGATAAACCATCAAGACTCGTTTTTATTAGACTCTCAAATCGATAGCATCGAAGATGCAAGGATTAATTTGCCTGACTCACCTAGAGGAATCCAAGATCTTGGTCTCTCACCGCGTCTTAGAGTTCCTGGCTCACCAAGAGCTTTTGTGCAAGCGAGATCATCTGGATCACCGCGTTTCGGGTCACCTACGAGTCCTATTTTGATCGATACTGCTGCGCCATTTGAATCGGTCAAAGAAGCTGTTTCTAAGTTTGGTGGGATCACAGATTGGAAAGCACATAAAATCCAAACAATAGAGGTACAAAAACATTATTTTTTGTAATTTTTCATTCTCAGTCGGGCTTCGCTTGGAGGATAAGCAACCTAAGCAAATGATTCGGGCCACTATTTTCATTAGACTGGCCATGTTCTTAGTATTCGATTTTATTATTTTCTTTCCAGAGACGGAAGATGGTAGATCAAGAGCTTGAGAAGATACAAGAGGACATGCCCAAGTACAATAATCAAGCGGTTGTAGCGGAAGAGGCGAAGCAGCAAGTGGTGATGGAGCTTGAGAGGACAAGGAGTGTTATAGAAGAGCTAAAACTGGAGCTAGAAAAGGCTGAGAAAGAGGAGCAACAAGCAAAACAAGACTCTCAACTCGCGAAGCTGCGTGTGGAGGAGATGGAGCAAGGGGTAGCTGGCGAAGCGAGTGTAGCGGCGAAAGCACAGCTCGAGGTGGCTAAAGCGAGGCATTTGTCAGCGGTTTCTGAGTTAGGAACCATAAGAGAAGAGATAGAAATGGTATCCAATGAGTATGAATCTTTGTTGAGGGAGAAAGATTTGGCTACAAAGAAAGCTGAGGAATCAGTTTTGGAAGCTAAAGATGTAGAAAAAACAATGGAGGGATTGACCATAGAGGTGATTGCTACTAAGGAGTTGTTAGAGTCAGCTCATGCGGCTCATCTTGAAGCGGAAGAAAATAAATTCGATGCGGTTATGGCTCGGGACCTAGACGTTTATAACCGGGAGAAAGAACTCAAAATGGTGGAAGAAGAGATTGAGAGGCTAAGACAAGAGATTGATGCGGAAGATGAAGTGAAAAACAAAATAGAGACTGCTTCTTCACTTCAGCAAGATTTGAGAGCCGAAATAGCGGCTTACACAGGGTCAAACATGGGAAAGAGAAACAATAGTGATATACAAACAGCGGTAGATTCTGCGAGGAAGGAGCTTGAAGAAGTTAAATCCAACATTGAGAAAGCGAATTCTGAGGTGAAAACTTTAAAGATAATTGTTGGATCATTGCAATCTGAGCTTGCCAGAGAGAAGCAAGATCTATCAGAAACCAAACAAAGAAACAATGAAGAAGTAAAAATGGAGAGATGTACAGAAATGGCCAAGAAGTTGGTAGAAGCGAGTAGAAAGGCAAAGGAGACAAAGTCACTTGCTATAGCTGCTCAAGAGGAGCTAAGAAAGGCGAAAGAAGAGTCGGATGAAGCGAAATCTGGATTATCTGCAATCGAGAGACAGTTAATCGAGGCGAAAAAGGAAATGGAAGCTGCAAGAGCTTCTGAGAAGTTAGCCTTAGCTGCGATAAAAGCGTTACAAGAAACTGAATGTGCTAACAAAATTGAAGATATTAGTATTTCACCAAGAAACATAATCATATCCGTGGAAGAATATTATGAGCTAAGCAAGCAGGCACATGAGGTAGAAGAAGCAGCCAACAGAAAGCTAGCGGAGATTGTTTCCAAAATTGAGGAGGCTAAGGAAGAGGAATCAAGAATCTTGGAGAAACTAGAGGAAGTGAGTAGAGAAACAGCTTTAAAAAAAGTAGAGCTAAAAGAAGCAATGACGAAAGTCGAAAAGGCTAGAGATGGGAAGGTTGGGATAGAGCACGAGTTGCGAAAATGGAAGTCGGAAAACGGGAATAAGAGCCCCGAGGGCGGGAACAAGGGGAACTTAAGCAAGTCAAAATCGGCTTTACATAAACCAACATCATTTGTAATTGATGAGCAAGCAAGTAGTAGTAATGTGACCCCTGAAACAAAGAAGAAAAAGAAGAGATTCTCTTTGCTACCAAAGGTCTTCATGTTCTTGTCAAGAAAAAAGTCTAACAATTGAGTTTCTTACAATATTTTATTTGTACTTTGTTATAAAGTTTATTGGTTAGAAAAGATTTGTTGTATTCATAAATGCTATAAAGGTATTGATACATTTTTCGGAGTATCGAATTTTTGCTACAAAAGAATGTACCTAAGAAGAAGAGGTAAAGAGGGTTTGAATGATGGTTTTATGCCATGGATTAGAGAGATGCTCGACAAGGTTATCGATAGGACCAGAGTGAGTCACAGACGCTTGAACGAAGAACCCGAGCATCGCCATCATCGCTAGACGACCTGTTATAAACCAACCAATGTCACACACACAAAAACACACAGAGTTTATGAATGTGAAAAAAACCAATGATTCTTTTTACCATTCTTGATCTCTTTAAGCTTCCATTCATGAGCGTTTTTAATGTCCTTAGCAAGACCTAATGGGTTCAAAAGCGGCCCACCGGGATATCCAGGCTCGAGTCCCTCAAGTGCTGCTTCAATTCCAAAGAAAAAAGATTCTTCTTTAGCTTGAGATCCCGGAGATACGAAATCCATATACCTTTTAATCTCAGCAAACCTGTGAAAAAACAAAAGATGATCATTCTAATCGTTTGTTGTAAATTTAACCATGGAGATAGATTAATACAGACGTTGATTAATTAATTACCCCATAAGTAGAAACTGTATAACTATAAGAGTTTTAGTGCTAGCAAAATCAAATTTGACAGCTCCAGCTTCATACCAGACTGGTAAATTACGAATCCCTGTGACACGAAGCAACTAAAAATGCAACCAAACATAGCTTTGATTAGTGTTTTGCATTTCAACATTTTGAAAAATTGAGGAAAGTAATGAAGATTAGTTATTACATCGGTGAATAGTATTCCTGCGAAACGTGAGTGAACTAGCTCTGCTTGAACATACCATTTCAAGCTTTTCGGATCCTCTCCTAACCCAAGCGGGTCAAACCCGTAATCTCCAGCTAACCTTTTTTTTCCAAGAACACAAAAGTTTTTTTATTTTTTTTTGGAAACCAAAATGAACACATTTGTGAAAACCAAAGACTAAAGTAGCTCACTTTCCATCGAGATAAGAAGGAGGTTCGAGACCAGGTAGCCACGTGGCACGTTCTACAGCTACCGTTGGATTGATACCTCGTCCTGCGACTCCAACGGTTGTGATTCGTCTTGAGTTTACGGTTGAAGAGTTGTGACGACGGTGAAGAAAGCCTCCTCCGACGGAGATGCCTCCTCCGCGTAAAACAACGGACATTTTTGCTCTGTTTTTTTCGTTACGTTGTTTTGGCTCTGACACTTATCGGCAAGGTGAAGCTAAAGAACTACATCGTCCACGAAAAATACGAAAGAAGGTGAATCGTTGGATTTAAGATCCGTTTGAATCTGGACCGTTCTTGTTTTTTAGATGAGGTTTATGATGCGTTGAATAAAACAAACGGTCAAACCTGGACACACACTTAACAAAAGGCAATGCAACAGATTGTAACGCACGCAGTTTTAGTGTAAACACAATTTTGGAAACTAGAACTCGAAATTCTATAGATTAATAAAGCTTATAATACTAATTTAGAATTGAGAAGTAAGAAGATATAAACCTTATGAAAGTAATCTGACTGGTAACTTTTTTTTATTTTTGTCGGCTATTTTCATTATATGAAAGCTCATAACAAGTGGTGATGAAAAACCCAACATCGATTACAAATGTGAGGTCCAACTAAACTCATTAATTAACAATGAGATAAAATTAAGGGAAATAGAAACATGTGTGCCACGAAGGAAGAAGAGCAAAATGATGCCGATAATAGACGATCCACCTCCAGCACCACCGTGAAGCTCTACAAAATATCACCACCACACACTCCTTAAACATTATATCATCGTCTGTCACTAATCAAACAAAATTTTCATCAGAACCACTCATTATTATCTTTCAAACCTTTCTCCTAAAAAAGTAAGGTTCACTCATAACCTAACTAATAGGTCCACATAAAGGAAAATGTTAAGTTCTATGGGCTTTCAACTCAAAATCAATTGGCAATAAGTGGATTAACCCATATCCCTTATAATATTAATACTAGTCCTCTCGAGATGATGACTCTTATCAGTTCATCTCAAACCGAATCCCATTTTAGGATTGATAATAAACTTTTCTTGGGCCACTGATAAAGAGGTTTTTGATGCCTCGGGTTTATCTAATAAACCCAATGTTCGTTGTAGTAAAAAGGGTATCGAATCCACGGAGAATAAGGACTACACACTAGAGATGCAAGATTATCAATCCAAATCAACCATAAGAGAGTTTGGATATCAACCCAACTCTAAATCAAAGAAGACTTAGGGTGTTTAGAGAGTTAAGACAAGTATTTATAAAAGATAAAAGAAAATTGGTTCAACACATAACCAACTGATTAATTTTAGATTCAGCTTGAATTGGACCGGTTTAGCAACTTAAACCAGATCTTCAGATGCGTCCCAGCGGTGTGTCTTGGTCGTTGGAGCAGCCCGTTAGAATCTAACAGTCTGTCTTGACCGCTGGAAACGCCCATGCAGTTCACCAGGTGAAGTTTGTCGAAGATCCAGCAGTGTGTCTTGGCCGCTGCCTTTGACCGCTGTGTACTAATTTGATCATAACTCCCTAACGACTGCTCCAAATCACTCGAGACCACCTTCATTGGAAAGGTAACTCAATTTCCTATAACTTTTATCAAGGGTTCTGGAGCTAAATCGCAAAGTAACATCCTCATATCAGCCGATCTTTGAGATACCTTTGAATGGTTCTTCTTCATCAACTTCTCTTCTTGATCCTTTCTTACCTCATTTGATCCTTCATCCAAGGTTCAAGCTTCCATATACCTAAAAATAACTCAAAAGACTATGCAAAATGCATGAATGAAACCTAAGACTCTAGAATACGATACAATGATAAAGTGAGACTCAAATGCATATATACAATCATAAGTGATGTGAAATAAAACAAAATATGATGGAAACGAATGTTAAAAACATGTAAAAATCATACATATCAGCCACCCTACTTGGGTCAACAAAAGAGGCTCTGATACCATGTTAAATTCTATGGACTTATGACTCAAAACTAATTGGCAATGAATAGATTGAGTCATATCTCTTACATAGTAGTGTTAATTCCTTTATATAATTGATGTGGAATATTAACAGAAAGCAAAGATATTATTCCCTCACGAAACAAAATCTAACAAGCAAAAAGATCAAACTGTGGAAGTCATTAGAATTTGCATCTTCCGGTGAGAAACTTTCTACCTATGACCAAGTTTGCAAAAATTCCGGATCACAATGAATTTTCTAATCGTAGATAAAACATAAGGTTAAAAAACTGATGGTAAGGCCCATTAGGCCCAACTAATAATACCCATTCGCAGACTTCGTCTCTCCATCCGCCCATTCTCTGGTCTCAAGCTTTCCACGGCACACGAATGGATAATGTAACCGTTTAGCTCTCCCACTATCTCTCTACAGTTCCATAAATCTTCCGGGATGAGCTTAGCTTCCGTTTCATCGACGCCGCCTGTGGCTTCGCCGTGTTTCCGTTGCCGAGCTTACATCTTCTCCTTCTCTTCTTCACCTCTCTGTTTATATTTCCCGCGCGGTGACTCAACTTCCCTCAGGCCACGAATTCGCGCCTTGCGAACGGAATCGGACGGTGCTAGGATCGGTAACACGGAGTCTTACGGTTCAGACTTGCTTCGTCGGCCACGTATTTCGTCGGAGGAAAGCTCCGAAGAGGAGGAGGAGGAGGAAGAGAGCGGTGAAGGTGATGAGTTTGTCGATTGGGAAGATAAAATCCTTGAAGTTACAGTTCCTCTTGTTGGCTTCGTTAGAATGATTCTTCACTCTGGCAAGTACGTCTTCGTAATTTCGAATTTCGTTATCTCAATTTCTTACGATCAAAATTTTGCTACTGCGTAATCTGTAAGCAATTAGGAAGCAATCGATTGGGGAGTTTCAAAATTTTGTTGTCTAATTTAGTGTTTATTGGTTCTTATGATCTTGTATGAGTCATATGTTCTTGATTTGATTTATGGATTTGAGTTGAAAGAGATTAGTATGGATTAGAATCTTAGATGTGAAATGTCAATGAGAGATATGTTGATGTTATGCTGCTTCTTGCTTCTTTCTTAGTTGCTTCATCTTTTGATTCATTGGTAGCTCATGTGTGGCATTTCAATTTGCAGATATGCGAACCGAGATAGGCTAAGTCCTGAGCACGAGAGGATGATTGTTGAGATGTTGCTTCCTTATCATCCTGAATTCGAGAAGAAGATTGGATGTGGAATAGATTATATCATGGTAATGTATTATCGCTTTCGAGATTTCGAATCAACATGAGCATTGGTTTATATTTTCATTTTTAGATTGTTTCTTCTGCACTTTAAATATGCTGAAGATTTGGAAACAACATGAGGCTTTTACTAAGTTTGACATCGTATTCCCTTACACAACTTGGCTTTGGGGTACTTTGAATATGTTATTGTCTTGGCGAAGACTGCATTTTGCATAGTGGAAACAAGTCATTTAGAAGAAGCTGATTCAGAGCTTTATACATGTTATCTTTGTTAGAATCTATCAACATAGGCTTTCATGTTTCACATATCCAAGATAGAGATGATATCTTGTTTGGTTGGGTTTTTTGTTGTTGTAGGTTGGGCATCACCCAGATTTCGAAAGCTCCCGATGTATGTTTATAGTTCGAAAAGATGGGGAAGTAGTTGACTTTTCGTATTGGAAATGCATAAAAGGTCTAATAAAAAAGAAGTATCCTCTATACGCAGACAGTTTCATCCTCAGACATTTTCGCAAACGTAGGCAGAACAGATGAATCAAGCCTTATGTAGATTTCTTCAACCTCTTTGACTCGGATCATCATCGTACAAGGTTTTGAAGTTAGAACTCAGAGACACTGAAGATCCATCCCCTTTTTTTTTTTTACTTTTAAGTTGGAATTATGGATGGAGCTTTCTAGAAAAAAAAATATGGTTTCTGCAGGAAAACGAGAAATTAGACCCTTCAGAATTTTTAATATGTTCGCTATGATCTAAAATCTTTAGCATTTTATATGATGATGAGTCTTCTACATTGAACTTGTGTGCCAGAGGTAAGAGACAACGGTAATACACTTGTGTGCAGGGTTTGAAATTTGAATATTCAGAATACAATTTTTCTTCTAAAAGTGTTATTTGTTTTCTTTTACACTTACTATTATTGTTGGTAAAAGACTAGGCACAAAGCCACAAACTAGTTTCGGAATATGTAAGCCGTCGAAATAATTTATTTGTGGTTTTTTTCGGGTAGCATTTTATCTATCCAAGATTAGTTACTTGGACTCAAAATTGGTATTTTCCAAATGTTAAAATAGTATTCCAGAGCCAGAATATATTTAACATACAATTTAAGTAAAATGAAAAAAAGAAAAAAAAAATCATTACCATCTTATATACATATGTTGCATGGCAATGACTTGTAGCGGTAGTGGTGTTGTTGTTTACCATGATTTGTTGTGTTAGTGGTGTTGTTGGTTCGAACCTCAAATTTTGTTAAGTGCATGTTGTCGGCAATTTTGTTTTCAATTTCCTAATCCAATAATCCATACAAACATAGGTTTTAACCAAAGTCCAAATATTGGATGAAAATAAAATGAGACATGACTATAATTTTTTTTAACTTCCCCAATCTCTCCCTTGTTTGTGTTTTACTTGTACTTTAAACATATAAAAACGAATTTATATTTAAAAAGTTATAAAATTAATTAAAATTAGGATCTCAATTAAAAATAAACCTACACTATCAAATTTGCGTTTTCCTTTGAATTGATCCTCTAGTTGCAAAACTAGGTGTAGAACACACACGTGGATACATGATTTGGTTCTAAAAACAAAAGAACGTCTCTTAGTTGGTTTCTTCGGGTTTGGTAGCTTGTCCCTCCACGGCTCCCAAACTCTTCAATGTCTAGTGTTGTAGTAGTATGATAAGTTATATGTCATGATTCTCATCGCACCTTTTTTCAGTACATTGAGTAAAAAATATTCCTTTATGTTAAAATCATTAGATTGACTTATTTAGGATAAGACCTTGACTTTCAAAACTCGATATTGTATTATATTTATATTTATATGATTTCCTTTTTCGGGCTTTTGTTTTATAGGTTATTGTTGGTACCGGGTTTAGTTTCTTACCATAAAACCGATCTGAATCAAGATTCATTCATCTAAAGTCTAAATTAACTTTAGCCCATCCAAAAAGTTTTACCGACCTACTCGAATAAGAGCCGACCTGAGAGAAAAGAAAATCCTAATCGGAAAAGAGAATAACAAAAAGATAAGGAGAAAGTCTGATCAAGGCCCAAAACCGACTTAAACCATCGCCACCAGTTGAGCTCGGATTCCCATAGAAGACAGAGATGCAGTCCTCCGCCAACTATTTATCGAAAAACTAAGCGGTGCCACCCTTCAATGGTTTTCGAAGCTGAAGCCCTGCACCATCGACTCATTCAACGACCTCACTCAAGCTTTCATGAAACAGTACTCCATACTGGCACCACATGAAGAATCACCCACCAACCTGTGGAACGTCAAGCAAAGATCCAATGAAAGCCTTCGCTCCTTCATCGCCCGATTTAAGAAAGTCTCCTCTCGTGTAACAATGGACGATGCAACCTCGATCAAAGCACTACGCAAAGGTTTGTGGTACACAGGTCATCGAGCAAGCCGTCCTCTCTAGAGGATGCATTACACCGAGCTACGGTGTACATCAACATCGAAGAAGAGCATAACTCACCGAAGAAGCAACACGGTCCACGCACTCCGTCTAAAGAAAAAAATCGACATGGTGAGATTCGATGCAACGAGTCATCATAGTTTCCTACTGTGATTTTCACAGGATATTGGGACAATCAACTTTCAACTGTCCAGAGCTCCATGATAAATTGTTCAAAAAATTCAGCAGGGGCGAGATTCCAGATATAACCCATGAACCCTATGACGAAAGAAGGCGATCCCGATCTCTAGAAAGTTTTCGACAATACAAAGGAACGCTCGCTATCCGAGCTTTACTAGCCGAGCAACAAGCTTCACATATCTCTAAGCTGAGAATCGAGCCTCGCATATTTTTAAGCCAAGTCAAAGTAAGCCTCGCATTTAAATAAGCTGAGCAATATAAAACTTAGTTTCCGCTATGTTTTCAGTGTAAACCGAGTGTTAAAACTTGTCTTTCATACACATAGAGCTTAGTTTCTATGTAAACCGAGTATTAAGCCTTGTCTTCCATGTAAACCGAGTTTAGCCTCGTCTTTAATATTAACACGAGTTAAGACTTGTCATCAATATAAGCGAGCCAAGCCTCGCTTTTGATATAAACCAACTTAGTTTCATCTTCTGTGTAATCCAAGCTTAGACCTCGTCTCTATGTAAACCGATCCTAGTCTTGTATTGTATGTAAGCCGAGCTCAAAGACTTGCATTAATTTTTAAGGGATAATCGTCTTCCTGGCTAGTTGTTCGATCCTTTTATAAGCCGAGGGTAGACCTCGCACACCAAGTCGCCCGAGACAAATAAGTCGATATTCGGCACAATCGGGGCTTGCTTTTACATAAATTAATGGGGAGGTATAAGTCGAGGTCGCAACTCGCATCTGTAACCTAAAAGCTGAGCCAAGTCTTGCACTTACCGCTCCAAGTCACCTGAGACAAATAAGTCAATCACATCTCGCAAAATCAGATAATGACTTGGACATAAAAAAGGGTGGCAAGTATAAGCCGAGCTCACAGTTCGCATCTTCAACCCGCAAAAGCTGAGTCATCTCGCCAATAGCAGAGCTTAAGTGTTCGCTACAAAACACACAAGCGTAAGATTATCTAAGGTAAGCCGGGAGACATCTCATCCAAGGATAGAACTCTACCATTTTTTGCCAAATCATCCTCGCAGTGTAAGCCGACCTCATCGCATCATAAGACGATATACTCCTCGCAGTGTAAGCTGACCTCATCACATCATAAGCCGATCTACTCCTTGCAATTTAAGCCGACCTCGTCCCATCATAAGCCGATATCATCCTTGCAGTATAAGCCGACTTCGTCGCATTATTAGCCGACATATGTTATGCTGAGTAAGCCGAGCCTTAGCTTGCACCATAAGCTGATCTCTCGCCCAGGGAGTAAACCGAGCATCATCTCGTATCATAAGCAGATCTACAGAAGCAGAGCATTGTAAGCCGACCTTAAAAGTTGCATTATAAGCCGACATATATCTTACGGAGTAAGCCGATTAAAGAAAATTGCATTATAAGCCGACCTATCCCCACGGAGCAAGTCGGATTAAAATCCTCGCAGAATAAATCGAGTTTTAACTCGTATCAAATGTCGATTAGAATGGATAAATCATTATAAGCCAACTTTGAAAAGTCGCATTATATGCAAGGAAAAATTTCACACATTCATGCGTTAGAAAGAATAGATCTTGATGCACATCAGGTCATCAATTTACTTCTTCAAAACTTCAACACTCGTTCTGATGAACTCGGGGGGGGGACTAATTGTTGGTACCGGGTTTAGCACCCTACTATAAACCCGACCAAAATCAAGATCCATTCATCTAAAGCCCATATCAACTTTGGCCCATCAAGAAAGTCTTATCGATCTACTCGAATAAGAGCCGACCTAAGAGAAAAGGAAATCCTAATCGAAAAAAAGAACAAAGAGATAAGGAAAAAACCCAATCAAGGCCCAAAACCGACTTAAACCGTCATAGATTCACTATAAAAGAAGAGGTCTCGAGACATTGAGCGGCATCCACAAATTGCTAAAAAGACATAAGTTCTAGATTTCACATAGCTTTTGTCTGCTTTGCTCAAAAACCCTAATTCCTCTTGTTACTTGTTCTTCACGATATCAATAAAACATCTATTTACTCCAATTTCATCTCTTGAAACTCTAGTTCTTCTTGTCTTGAACCTACGGTTCAACAGTTATCTTTATTTATTTACCGGTCTTTCTCATTAGACCATCTCCAAAGCATTTCTCTATTTTTTACTATAAAATAGAGTAACTCTAAAATAGAAACTCTATATATATTATTCTATTTTAGAGTTACTCTATTTTGTAGAACAAAGTATAGAGAAAAAATAGAGTTGCTCTATATATAGAGTAAGACCATCTCCAATGCATTTATCTATTTTTTACTCTAAAATAGAGTCGAGTTTCTCTTCAATGTACTCTATTTTGGAGAACATAATATAGAGAAACAAATAGAGTTACTCTTTATATAGAGTAATACTATCATTTACTATATTTTAGAGTAAAATATAGAGTAAGATTAAAGCAAATGTTACTCTATAATAGAGTTTAGAGGAAAAAATAGAGTGTGATTGGAGATGCCCTAATACTATCATTTACTCTATTTTAGAATAAAATATAGAATAAAATTGGAGCAAATGTTACTGTATATTAAAGTTTAGAGGAAAAAAAATAGAGTACGATTGAAGATGCCCTTAGAAATATTAATTATACATTTTACCATCGTCGTATTCTTCAATTTTCATAAAACCAATTCAGATGAAAATAAATAAGGGAATTTGAAGTGTATACCAAAACATTTCTCACTAATTAACTGCCATCAGATGTAGGTCCCCTATAGATATATTGTATGTTATTTGGACAAAAAAAATACTCTTATAGCATATCATCATCTACTACACTATTAAAAAATAGTCAATCTAAGGAGATATGTGTATCCAAACATATTAAAACAACAATATTATGAAAAGTAACATTGATTTTAATTTATCCAAAATCTATCTACTTAATTTAAATCAATGTATTAGAAAAATAATTATGATTCATATTTCTCTTTTATTTGATCTTATTTTCAAATTATTTTGGATTATTACATAATGATTTAATTAATAATTATTTTTCTATATATGTTGTGATTCAAATCTATTTTTTCAGAAAATTACATATCCATTTTTTGCAGAAAAAATCTAAATATTTATTTTGACAGAAAATTATGGATTTGCAATTTGTTAAAAAATTACAAAGTCGAGTTTTTTTTTTGCAGGAACCGGATTAGTTTTGACAGGAAAATTAAATATAATTAAGATTGACATTTTAGACGGAAAAAATACAGATACGTTTTTTTGTAGGAAAATTTATAACTAACAAATATTTATATTTTGTAGAGATTTCAGATAAGATAGTTTTTTAAAATAAACATATATTACTTAATCAATAAGAAAAAAAATCAATGTTCAACATCAAATATTAATAGAAGTATAAATCAAGCCTGTAAAACTACGAGTTAGGTCTAAGTAGATTCATCATGGGGTGAAATTATGTTATGTCCATTAAAAAGAAATAATATGAATAATCCAATAATCCAATAATATGAATAATCCAATTGGCAGATCGATCCGCAGACTACCAATTTTTAATAAAAATAAATAAGAGATATGTATATGTATATATTTCATCAATATGTGATATATTTAAAAATTTAAAGAGTTTATATATGCATAAACTTAGAATATTTACAAAAAGAGAATATTAAAAATATTTATTTAAAAAAATTATTATTTAAATTCTTTAAAAAATTTAAATTATTGAAAATTATAAAAATTAAAACCGCGGGCCGGTATGCTAACCCGTTGGATATAGCAAGGAAGACTTCGACATAAGAACGATTTATAAAATATTAAAATGAGTTTATACGTTAAACAATCAACAACACTAACAGTTAATAATTTAATGAAGTTAAAATTACATATAACGAAAAAAATTAATTATAAAAACTAAACAAAAAAATCTAAAAATCTAAAAATTATCACCAAAACTGTACACAAAATGTTAAACATAAAATATAAATATTTGTTACAATGTTTAAGAAAACATTGACATGCAGAAAAGATAAAAATGGGTATATACGTCAAACAACCAACAACACTAACACTTTATAATTTAGTGAAGTTGAAATTACATATCAAAAAGAAAATTAGTTATAAAAACTAAACAAATAAAATCAAAATTAAAAAAATATTTTTAAAATTGAATACACAATAATAAACTGTAAAATATAAATATTTGTTATAATAATTAAAAAAATATTGATATGCGGTGTACCGCGGGTACCGACTCTAGTATCACTTAAATTTTAGTCGTTTCAGCTAACAAATTGATTAGCTATACTTGTGAGCAATAATGATACTGTTAGCAATTTATGCTTATTACACGTTAAGAATTTTATTATAAATAATTATAAACATATTTACGATAATATATTTTATATGAATCTAACTAACAATTAATAATTTCTTCATATTGTCAGTAACATATTTATTAGCACTAACACTATTCATTCAATTCAATGTCAAACGTTATGGACTTGAAAAATACAACTTTACCATTACTCAAAATAATCAATGTTAACAATGTCCTTAACTTGTTTGGTGTAACATTAACAAAGCTCGTTTGACCTTATTAACATTATTAACATTGTTAAACCAAACACTGAAATTTTTATCGTGCTAATGTATGCTCTCAAAGTACTGAGAGTTAACTAAGAAAATATCCGATTAAAAGTTACAGTTAACTAATTTTTTTTATCATGTTTGTTTTAAAATCATTAACATTACTACTGTTAAACGAAACATGATTATTATAATTGAGGACATTGTTAACCTGCAAATTAAAATGTTAATAATATAAACATGTAAATTAACTACAAAATTATTCATGGCAATTTTACCTTTAACGCATATTACCATGTATGATTTAAACCAAAACTAACAAGTTGTTATGTTAAACTAGACATGGTAATATACGTTAATGATAAAGTTGCACTGGATATTTTACTTAAGTGCAACTTTATCGTTAATGTATATTACCATGTCTGGTTTAGCATAGCAACTTTTTAGGTTTTGTTTAACAGGGCAACTTGTTAACATGGCACATTTAAATGTTAACATTGATAAACTTTCTTACCATTATATAATTTAATGGATATGTAACTAATATAAACCAAAGCCGATAATTATAATTGAGGACATTTAACTTAAAATTTAAAAGTTCACATCGTCAGTAAGTAAATATTAATAGCATATCATATTGTTTAACATGCTAATGCAATGATCCAAACACTATTAACAATAAAGTTACCCCCGAAAAAAAAATTATTTAAAAGTTGACACCACTAAATATTCATTCTCACACTCTCTACAATGCTAAATCTCTTCAAGATATCTCTTATCTTTAGTAGTGGTAGTTATGAAACTACACAACAATAGTTAGGTGAGAGAACTAAATAAAAAGAAAACAAAATCCATATCTTAATTAAAAAATATTGTTGTAATTTCTACCTAAATAATCCAATAAATAAATCAAATTTGCGTTTGTTTGTGAAAGACTCAAAAATTAATAAATGCAAGAAAGATGTGTATCAATAAATATCATGTAACGGAAAAATAAAACCAAATAAAATTCAAAAAATATAATAATTTCACATGATATTTAAATCTACATTAAACAAAATAAAAATGTTGAGCCTTTTCTATGTATATCTCCAGAATTTACTCTTAAATCGTGACATGTAATTTGAGGTGGATAATTTAGTTTACGATGTATAACATATGATCCGAATTAACGATATAGACAAAATTCAAGAGGAAAATTGGGCAAAAAAAGATTTCACCTTTCCCAAAAACATTTTAAAAACCCCTTATATTTTGTTTGTAGGGTTTTAAACCCTAATTTTAATAAATGGTAAAATAATCCCTATTAAAAATAAACAAAGCCCTATGTTAAATAGAAATAAATCAAAGCAATTTAGTTTATGATTTATTTTCTAAATTTGAGTTTGCAGTTTTTCTATTTTGCAATATAAAAACTTATTCAACATTTAGTTGAAATCAGGTAACTTAGTTCATTACCATTCATAACTATGTGATGTAAACTATAAAAAACTTATAGGTTAGCACATTCGAGTTTTTGTTCCGATTTTCAGATTTTGAATTTAAGAAAATGGACCCAAAAAAACCAGATTCGGTTGGATTTGCTTTAACTTTTGATAAAAGTTTACTTTATAGTTATTAATTAAAGCAATTTTATATATTTACATTGAGGTAGTTATTGTTAATAAATGTTTACTTAGCTTATTCGGTCCGACGAAAATATTTTGGTGTAGATTTATGTACTTATCATATTACTACAAAATTTGGTTTGGTTTCACGTTATTAAATGTGTGTGATCAAACCAAATAAATATAAACTCATATTTGTTTTGGTATAAAAATTATTATATCGCTTGAACTATTAGGAAAATTAGTTTAATTTTACGTTGATGAATTTTTGTTAGCCAATCGAACAAATATTAAATAACTAACATTTTCAATACACTCAAATATATCATACATAATATAAAATAGTTATGTTTGTCCAAAATCAAATCAAACCTAAATTCAAACCGAAAATAAATTTTGGATATAATTTAGACATGATTTTCTATAAAACATATTTGGAATTTGGATGCAATTTTTTTATGCTTCATAAGGATAATGAAACCTACTTTCTGGTAAATTTTCATAATATTTGGGACAGTCTACCTATTTAACCATTGTATTCTTTAATATAGGAAGTATGTTCGTCATTTGTTATTGCAGATTCTCAATCTTCTGTTTGAACCAATCAATTTAAATAATGTACCTAACAAAATAACTAATAGTAACAAGTGCATTTAACAAACGTGGCCGGAAAATCTTGTGCATTCATAATAAGCCGAGTATTTAATATGGCTTTCAGTCTTGCAGTATAACCGTATAAGAATGCCTTCATCCATAATTTTTTCAACAAGCACTAGCTACCAAAAAACAGAGATCCTTTGATTTCAAAATACTCAATTTATGTTCAAGTAATAGCCACCAAGCTAATAATAATTAAATATAGTATTTTTTTTTTTGTTCTATATCTCAGTTGAATCTACTGAATTTTATTAGAAATTAAGGTCATCTCCCTCGGTAGCCTCCAAGATAGTATTTAACCTATAAAAATAATTTTTTTTTAAAAGGTAAGAGAGAAAAGAAAACTATAAGAGACTGTTTCAAATAGAAGCTATGAAAAACTCATTAGACATTTGCAATTCTGTTAGTGATCAATTTTCTTAAAATATTAAAATTTAACATATAATTTAACTATACCAAAAAGTACTAATATTATATTGATAAAAAACTCTAAAGAGTTTCTCAACCGCTGCAAATGCTCAAAGTTTAGAACAAACTTCAAAACATTCAAAACATTTATAACAACCGTTGCAAATGTTTTAAAGTTCTCTAGAAGTAAGTTTGAAAAGTGTTTGCTCTGAATATGTACAAAATGTATAGTAAAATTTCTATAAATTACTAATATGTTTGGGACTATAATATTTAATTAATTTCTAGTGATATTAATTTATTTATTAATTTATAAAGACATGTGTTTTACTTGTTTTATCATTTTTTATTTTATCCTAAAATTTTATAAATATATGTTAAAATAATTTGATTTAAATAAAATTAATGTTTTGAATGTTATAAATTTTGTAGTTTCGGCTTAAACATTTAATTTTGGAAATAAAAGACTGTTTCCATTGGTAACTTAATAATTGAGGAATAGTATTTTAAATGCAATTTATTTTACCAATAAAAAATGATTAAAAACCACAAAAATGAAAATCTGCAATTTGACAGTAAAATATAAGCAACAATATACTATGCAAATAGTTGTTATTTAGTATGTTATTTCATTCTGCGACTTTCTAATCTGCAACTTAATTTTATTTCATGTCACTCCACAATTATCAATGTTAACAATTGAAGCCGATATATGAGTTTACTTATGCAAATAATATTAATAAATAAATGTTATGGTTAGTGATTTCAGTTATCACAATTTAACAACCTATAAAACTATCAAAATGAAAATGATGCATATTTGAATGTTTAAAATTTACAAAAATATTTTGGTTATTTTGATAAGAAATAATAGATGATACTACAATACGATAGTTTGAAAACAACACAACAATTGTTTGATACAGTAAAAACTAAGTATGAACTCCAATATCATTTAATTTTAAAAAGAACACTAAAACTATAAGTTAGTTTATTGTTTGCTATATTTATAATCTAGAAATTATTTTAGCCATGATTTTAAACTTCGGACATTCCAAATTCAATTATATATATATAGAAAACAATATACTAACTCATAGTCTTAGTGGTCTTTTTTAAAAATTAAATGTTGTTGGAGTTCATACCTAATTTTATAAGCATTATATATATACATATATATATCTATATGATTATTCATTTGTGATACAGATAAAGTTATATATTTGCAAAGAGATTTTAAAAATAAATAATGCTTACATAATCTTGTCAAATTTTGTTAATTTTACCATTAACTTGAGTTAGGAAAATAATTTTTCTTATATAATGGGTATTTATTAAGTTATGCAGCGAGATGTACTTCAAATGATGTTGGAGTTCATACCTAACTTTATAAGCATTATATATATATATACATATATGTCTAATATGATTATTAATTTGTGATACAAATAAAGCTATATATTTGCATAGAGATTTAAAAAAATAACGAGTATATAATCTTGTCAAACTTTGTTAA
The DNA here is from genome assembly GCA_028015245.1 of Cardamine occulta. Lineage (NCBI taxonomy): Eukaryota > Viridiplantae > Streptophyta > Magnoliopsida > Brassicales > Brassicaceae > Cardamine > Cardamine occulta. The sequence goes on from CM051362.1 coordinate 11,645,487, forward strand.
TTTTACTATTAACCTGATCAGGAGTAAAAGATTTTACTATGTTATAGTATTACTTCAAAATAAAATATACTAATTACTTTTTTTTGTCTTCAATATACTAATTACTTAATTAGTGAATAGAGAGAGTATTATTGTCCTTGTATTTAATTTTAAACGTAAAAATGTAGGTTTGGTTCGTTAATGATGAAGTGGACCTTAGCTAAAACAAGGTACGTGGACCAATGAAAAGAGGTAAGAAGACTCTTTGGTTTCTGACATCTTCTTCCCCACAAACAAAGTCGATGTGAAAGGAAATAATGTCCGTCCACGTTACATCCACAATCAACGGCTGAGATTTAGCGTCATGTGTGTCTGTCTAATCGAGGTTGGTTCGTTTATTGTTATCGTTGGTTGGACCGTGATGGAGCGACACGTGCTTTATTTACAACTACTTTTATTTTCAGTTCCAAATTATTGTTGGAACCTTTGTCACTTCACCAACGGATGAAATCAGTTAATATCGTCATGCCGGGATCAAGAAGATTTGAAATCTGAATAATCTTCTCCAAAATTCTAAATATACGAAAGGTTTTGTATTCTATTTCGGATTGTAAAATCTTGGATCGGTTAAATTGGGTTGGATCTAAATATTCTAATTTTTAATTTAAGATTTGGATATCCAAAATCCGTTTCGTTTCTCTTCAAAAATTTATATATTCAAGCCTTTGTATCTAGATTCGATAGTGAAATTCCTTCTATCATAAAGTTAAGGTTTGAATATCTTGATTTATACGATATATAATTTTTTATGTATAATATGTAGTTTTAAATATTAAAATACATATAAGAATATATATCTTTTTTCATAGTAATGTTAGGGTTGATATCTATCCAAGTGTGGATATTCATAGTATATACACCACTCAAAAATTTGCATGTACCAGTTACTAAAGAAAAATGAATTTAATATTAAGAAAAAACACACCAAAGTTATAATATATATATATATATATATCACAGCTTGGCGTAACCGTAAATACGCATTTGGTTGACGCTATTTTCAAAACCACATACAGATAAATTATGAATAAATGATCAATGCATATATCTATATACCCAAACATATATCCAAATTTTAGGAATCCCCACAGTTGAAAACACAATCCAATGACAGTAAAAGAAAAACAACATGACGCCAGAAAAAAAAAACAAAGGGAAAAAAAATAAAAAGTAAAGAGTGAAAATGACGCAAAAATATATACACAAGTTTATAATAATTAATAATAAATATAAGTATTTATATCGGATGCTTAGGAGACATAGAGACACTTGGCTGAGCAAACAGAGAACCTAATTAGGCGAACGAAGAAGACGACATTTTTATTTATTCTTCTCATATTATTTTTGAGCAAAGAGGAAGCACACAAAATTAATCGAAAATTGTAAAGGTAAAAATAGATATTCTCCTGATATTTTCTCTCTGAAGCTTTGACGCTTGTTCATCTTCTTAATTTCTTTCCATTTATGTCCCATACTTAAATTTTTGATAAATTACTAATTTAGCCTATATATTTCTCATTAATGCATTTATATCCCCAATTCGTTGAATCTGATTTTTGATTCTGTTAAAAGTATTGATTTTTCAAGGTTCTTGTTTCTGATCTAAAACTGTGAATTTTCTGGGAATTGTATGATTTTGATGACAAGGTCTTAACTAAACTTTGGCTTATTTTATATTCATGTGACATTTTTCAGATCCAGTAATAGCTGAAGTTAGGTGGAAAAAATGGATTTCAAAAACAACAATTTGGGGAATGAGCCACCAGGAGATGGTTGTGGTGGAGGAGGGTTGACTGGACCGGCGTTGACTAGACAAGGTTCAATATACTCTTTAACATTTGATGAGTTTCAGAACACTTTAGGGAAAGATTTTGGATCAATGAACATGGATGAGTTGTTAAAGAACATATGGAGTGCTGAAGAAACACAAGCTATGGCTAGTGGTATGGTTTCCGTTGGTGGTGGAGGTCAAGAAGGGTTGCAGTTACAGAGACAAGGCTCGTTGACTTTGCCTCGAACACTTAGTCAGAAAACAGTTGATCAAGTTTGGAGAGATCTCTCTAAAGATGGAAACAGTGGAGCTCAAGCTCAGGGTCAGGTTCAGGCTCAGAAGCAGCAAACTTTAGGTGAAGTGACTTTGGAAGAGTTCTTGGTTCGTGCTGGTGTTGTAAGAGAGGAAGCTCAGATTGTGGATAATGATAAAGGTGGTTACTTTATGAATGATGCTAATACGGGTTTCTCTGTCGCGTTTCAGCAGCCATCTCCACGAGTTGTTCCTGGTTTAATGGGTGTAGAGAGTGTAAATCAGTTTCAGGTTCAAGGTTCTAGTTTGCCTTTGAATGTGAATGGAGCTAGATCAACATATCAGCAACTGCAACCGCAACAGCAACAACCAATCATGCCTAAGCAGCCTGGTTTTGGTTATGGAACTGGGATAAGAAGTGGTGGTCTTATAGGACTTGGAGATCAGTCTTTAACAAATAATATGGGCTTGGTTCAAGGTGGTGGTGCTGCGATTCCTGGAGCTTTGGGTGTTGGTGCTGTGTCTCCTGTTACACCATTGTCATCAGATGGGATAGGGAAGAGTAATGGTGATTCTTCATCGCTTTCTCCGTCTCCTTACATGTTTAATGGTGGTGTGAGGGGTAGAAAGAGTGGTGGTGCTGTGGAGAAAGTTGTTGAGAGAAGGCAAAGGAGAATGATAAAGAACCGTGAATCAGCTGCGAGGTCACGGGCTAGGAAACAGGTAAAATGATTTAATCTCTACATCACCATCTATCTATATGGCTCTTGATTGTATTATATGTCATATAGTCATACTCATATGCTTCTAAGTCTTGTTTGGTTTGCTTTGTAGGCGTATACAGTGGAGCTTGAAGCTGAAGTTGCAAAGTTAAAGGAAGAGAATGACGAGTTACAAAGAAAGCAGGTAAACAAAACCATATCTTAGCATCACATCTACTCATATGCTACATTCATTTCTCGTAGTTACTAATCGTATACCTCGTGTTTATTTTACAGGCAAAGATTATGGAAATGCAAAAGAATCAGGTAAATAGTTCTTCTTATCCCATCAATACCGCACTGTCATCAATCTCTAAAACATTACATTTCATAGCTGAACTTAGAAAATTGGCTGTTTACGTGCTGCGAATGTATAAAACAGGAGGAGGAGATGAGGAATCTTCTTCAAGGAGGTGGAAAGAAAAGGCTGAGGAGGACAGAGTCAGGACCTTGGTGAATCAATGTTCATACTTTAGTTTCTGTAGATATAAAAGCATCCCACTTAGGAGTTTAGTTCAAGACTAAAGTCGAAAGAGAGAAGAGCTTTCATGGTTTATATTGTAAGCTTTCTCCATATATGTGTTCTCTTATATTACTGTATATGTTATACATACACAGGATCATCAGAATCTCCTTTTGCTTTAATAAACCAAGATGCTGGACATAACATCTATCATTTTGTTGTGTGTTTTCTCCTTAGTGCTTGTTGCATTTCAATCTCAAAATGTAGTTTCTTGATCTGGGAGATGCTAATTTTGACATTACACTCAAGAACTGAAGTGTTATTTGGTTTCTCTGAGTAAAGATGCCAAAACTATGATAAAACCTGTGCCAACACACAACCAATACAAGAAAACATGTCGAACTTGACCAATTTTTTTTACTGGTCAAAATATTATTGAGCAATTTTTGACTAAATTACAATGAAAATTTGAAATGATAAAAACTTGTTTGAAAATTTTAGACCAATAAATTTGGTTGAGAAATGGTAAGAAAATTCTGACTAGTTATTGACCCATTCAAATTTTGGTTGAAATTTGATAAACTATTTCTAGCAAAAATATTGGTGAATTACCGACCACCTATATAACCATTGTAACTATTATAGAATAATAAAATAGTAGTTAGAAATTTTCGATCAAATTTTTATGAATTCAATTTTGATCAATAATTAGTCAAACATTTTTGACGAAAAGTATGTAATGCAAAGTGGTCGAAAATTACTAACCATTTATGGCCCTATTGATCACTCATTTTATTTAGCCTAGATCCTCGTATACAAATTAGTATCTTATTTTTTCCTTTTGCAAGCCGCTTCGTCTCCGCCATCTTTATATCTTGTTTTGTTCTTCACGATTTCTCTACGTATATCGTTAGTTCTCTTCTTTAACTCTTAGTTTCATATTTTAATTTTGATAGTTAAATTGTCGGTTCTTCGTAAAATTATTAAATTATTTTTGGGTTTGAGAATATTGGATTTCAAAATTGTTATGCTTTTGTCTGTCCGTATTGTTTGTCATCATATCGTTCTATGTTGCTATTGCTTCTTTGTGATTTGAGTTTTAATGAATTTTTAGGTGAATTTAAGAAAATTGATATTCAAATCTTTGTATTTTAACTAAGAAAACCCTCTAAACCACTTTTAAATCACTAAAATTCTAATGCTTAAAATATTCACAATAAGGGTACTTTAGAAGAGATTTAAAAATTAGTGATTGAATAACATGTGGTTTTTCAAATTCCATAAAATCTTCCAAAATCATTAGTGCAATACACCCTTGACCCTTCTTAGAGAAACGACAAATCAACCTCATCATGTTAACCAAAATCAAGAACCAAAATCAAGAACCAAAATCAACCACTTTTTTTTGGGATTTTGATTTTCAATTTTTTACAAATAAAATTTTTTTAAATAATAGAGAGTTTAGCAAGTTAATAGGATTAAAATAATAATTTTAAAACAAAAATTAAATCTGATTCCTTTAACAAAATGAAAGTTTCACTCTTTATCGCCATTTTCGCTTTCACTGTGTCGTTTCACCTCCGGTGAGGATTCAAACGCCACCGTGATTCTCCGTCGATTCTTAGGTATTTTCTTCTGATTTTGTTGAAAACTAGCATAAAAATTGTTTCTTCTATTTGAATATATTTCTGGGTTTTTCTCAAGTTACTGAACTCAAATGTCTCTCTTTCTCTGTTTGTTTGATTTGCTAAATGTTAAACTCGGTTTAGGTTCTTTTGCTTTACCTCTACTATTACTGCTATAGAACTGTTCCAAGCATTTTCGTAATAAAGACTGAGACTTTTTTTTATTGTTCTCCTCTAATTTCTTCAGAAACCACAGAGAATTAGAAATGGTGCCACCTAGAGGAAGAAAAATGGTAAGCTTATTATTGTTTCATACTTAGGTTCTTGTTTTGTTTCTTATAGAAATTAGTCTGAAAAATGTTCTTTTTATTTTGAGGGTTTTAAAAATTGAGGCTCTGCTGAACACTGGACTAAGGGGAGAGGATGCGGCACGAGACCGCATGAAAGAATATGGGTTTGAGAAACATGTGATTGATAAGAGCATTAAGGAAGTGTTACAGGTTTGTTTAATTAGTTTTAGAGTCTTGGTTGGAAAAATACTTCCCTTCAAACTTGAAAGTGACTGACACTCTTTACCCAAATTTGGATTTCAGGTTTATGGTGAGGATCAATGGTTTCTTATAGAAGATGCTAACTATGCTGCGCTCCTTTCTGTTTGCGTTGAAAAGCAAGAGGAACAAGAAGAAGAAAAGGTGATTTCGTTTTTTCTTAGTTTCTTCATAGTTTTGCTTGCATGATACAGAAACTAACCAAGTGGTGGTATCCCAGTGGTGGTATCCCAGTGGCTGGGGGGTTAGGTATGTACCTGCCTTGAGACCTGAGTTCGATTCCACTTGGCCACCCAGCCCATAGCAAAGCTGTGCGAAAAGAAAGATGGGCCTAAGGGAGATTAGTCTGGACCGAAAGTTTGGAGAAACCTACGAATTACAAATACAAAAAAAAAAATGATACAGAAACTATTGACTTGTTTCTTGAACTTTGTTTACCTAATATGCTATTAACTTTAAGCATGGTACATCTTTTGTGCTACAGAAGGCTGGCAAAGCAGTCATGGACTCAGAAGATTATGCAAACAAATCTGTTGGAGGTAGTAAAATTTCTTGCTTACACATCGCTCTTAACAATTTCATCGCTTGAAACTTTCTTTTACTGAGGTCAATTCTTTAAGTGCTGAGAGTTCTCACCGTGGTTGGGGCGGGAGTGAGGAAGAGGAAGAGGAGACAGATCCAGATGAGGATTCTGATAGTGATGATGATGATGAGATAATTCAGCTAACTCCAGAACCTCTGTGTGAAGAACTTAAACAGCTTCTCAGGGAAAGTTCAAGAAGATGAAGACATGAAGTACACATTATATATATATGTAACTCAAGCTAAAGTTAAAATCTTGACATTATTTTTTTTTATTTGGCTCGCCCATCTTGACATGTATTTGTGAGGAGGTTTAAATTAGTTTTGTTTTTGGGAAAATACGATAAAAAACTTTTAACTTTACAATTTTTTTTTAACTAAAACCTTAAACTATTTGTGTTTCTAAAACAAACCTTCAAATTGATAAAATTTTCCAACATAAACCTCAAACTATTTTTGTTTCTAAAACAAACCTCCAAATATAAACTTTTGTTTACTTAAACCTTCAAGTTCTTAATATTGATCACAATAAAGATTAATTGACGGTCAACGATAACTCCACAAACGTATGTTAACTGTTTGTTAATTTTTGTCAGTTTCGAATTAAAATCCTAGATGAAAAACTCAATCTTGAGTCTGATTGAGGGTTAACTGACGGTCAACGATAACTCTAGTTAATACAGCAAACACCTGTTAAATATTTGTTAACTCCGTTAGTTTCGAATATGACCCCTAGATAAATAAATCAATTTTCTGTAATTATAAACCCATTTTCTCTTTAGTAAATAACTAAATAACAACAAAAAATACTTAAAAATGGACAAACATAGTTAACAAATAGTTAACGGGAGTTATTGTTGACCCATTGTGAACCCTCAATGGGGCTCAATATTGAGAACTTGAGGGTTTAAGTAAGCAAACCTTTATACTTAGAGGTTTGTTTTGGAAACAAATTTTTTTGGAGGTTTTTGTTGGAAAATTTTATCAACTTGAAAGTTTGTTTTGGAAACACAAATAATTGGAGGTTTTAGTTTTAAAAAGTTGTAAAATTGAAGGTTTTTATGGTATTTTTTATATAATTTATGATGAGATTAAAATTAGTTTTTGGTATGAGTACTCCGTTTTATTAGGGGTGAGCACTTCGGTATAAGTTCGGGTTCAGTTCAGTTTGGTTAATTCGGTTTTAATTAAATCTTAACCAAACTCAACCAAAAATACTTTGATTTGGTTTCTCTTCGGTTTGGTTTTAGTTTGTTTGAAAAAACAAATCAATTACTCCAAAACTAAAATATTGTCACTAATATACGGAAACAATAAGCAATCAAAAATTTAAAACTTAATACTTCAAAGTTCAAAATTCAAATAAAACACCTAAGAGACAAAAATCAATCAACCATAAAAAATAAACTAGCAAAATTAAAAACAAAACTAAAGTACTGAAATTTAAAATAAAAATATTACTTTACCTAAGGAATAACGATTATATACATATTTTTAATTAATTAAATAAATAAACACATTTATTTATCGGTTCGGTTTTGGGTTAAAGAGAAACATAAACAAATGGTTTGTATGTATACTTTCATTCGGTTTTGATTGAATTGAGTTCGGTTGGTTCGGTTTGGTTAAAATGCCCACCCTACGTTTTAAGATCCAAATTCCAAATCTCAAACCAATTCCATCCAAAGTAAACCAAATAGAAAAATCTAAAAGCTGGATCAAATCTGAAGATTGGTTAAATTGGGGATAATTCCTTAGTATTTTAAAATTTTTATGCCATTTTTGGCTAAATATTTAAAATTTGACTAATGCGTATATTTAAAGTTGCTTTAGTAGATATGGTTGAAACAGCATGTACACCTAATGTCATAACATTTACCACACTGATGAGTGATAAATGGTCTTTGCCACGAGGGTCATCAACTTAATATGGTTACTTACGAAACAATCGTAAATGGCATGTGTAAGATGGGTGACACTGTGTCGGCCCTGGATCTGCTTAGGAAGATGGAGGAAACACACATTAAAGCCAATGTTGTGAATTATAACTCTATCATTGATCGTCTTTGCAAAGACGGACATCTTACGAATGGTCATATTCTTTTCACTGCTACCCATTTTTCATAGAAACTCAACATGTAATTAACTGCATACTCTTATAGAGTATAGTAACCTCAACATCAGTTGTCCAGCAAACCCAAATACGACCAAAACGGTGATGCTCGTAATTAGTAGCTGACCGCTAGCCAGGAAATGTACTCTGAAAATAGAAGAAAAAACCTTCTTGAACTTTTGTTTCAACTAAACAACCAAAACACGGATTTACATACCGAATCCTCTCTTTGACTGCTGTTTTCTTGCGTGGTTTATTGGATCCACGCATATTCTTTGAGACGACTGACAACATCAGTGAATGGAGTGAATGGTTTCATATCTGGACTCTATATATAACAATACTGCATGCGTCACAAATTTTCTTGAAAAGAATCTGAAACAGAAATCCCCAAAAACATGTAGGATTGAGCAGTAACAATGTGCATAGTTGTTAACATGTTATTCGATATGGTATGACTTGTGAAGAATTATTTGCTGCTATATGGTATGTAAATTACTCTCAATATGAATTTTCCGGCGCGGTTGTTGTCTTTGCTGTGGGCAATGATGGGTGAAGGGTCGAGCTCGGTGACTCGCGTGTCGTCCTCGGGATCAAAGGTGGGACGAGTTGTAATTGAGTTGTCGGTGGTCTGGACTGGAGCGGTTCTGTTTCAGTGATGGTGTTTGGTTCCGGATTTTTGTGTTGAAAGGTGATATGCTCAAATTTACCCTTAGATCTACTCTCTCAAATTAAGAGAGAGATCACTGTAGTACTTACGGATCGAATCCACAGAGATTCACGTTCACACAATAGATTTTCAGTTTATGAATTAAGCTAAACAAGAGAAATTGTAATTAAAAAAAAACAACCAAGCAATTAAATAGGGTTGTAAAATAATTGAGAAAAGAGTTAAGCTTAGGGCAATTCTCAGGTAATTCAGAATTGCAGGTAAAATAAATTATCATGATTGGTATTTAGATCTATTCTCGAACTCGAAACACAATGGTAACATCAATCAACTCTTGCTGCAGAGATTATCTATAGTTAGATCATAGAATTCCAAATCTCTTTGTAAACCCTAATGATAAATGATGTATTAATTCCAGGTTCGAATGTTCACAAAATCCCTAAACCAAATCTCTTTGCGAATAGTTATTTTGCTTATCTAAGATAGTTCAGACAATCAGTTACACTCTCGTGTCAACTAATCCACCTAAGATCAGATTCTAGGTCATGAATCTAGAATCTGCAATAAACACAATCTAGATGAAGAACTCTATTGATTCAATCTTAAATAACCATCAACCTAACAATTCATCTTCTACCTTTGAAAACCCTAAACCTAACAAACAAACTACTTAGACATGATCAATGAAACAGAAATCATAGTTTGAATAGATTAGATAAAATAATTCATGAGGAGAAGTAAGAGTTTAGAAATCTTCTCCAAAAATCTCTGAAAAAGTGGCTGAAGCGTAAAATGAAGCATATGTCTAAACAATGACCTAAAACTCCTATTTATAAGTACAAACACGAAATTGGACTAAATTGCAAATAAAGAAAACTCTAGGGTAGTTTTGTAAATCCAAAACTGTGTCTGCGACCTGTGTCGACCGACACCAGTGGGGTGTGTCGATCGACACCAACACCATTATTGGTCTCCGAATTTGTTTATTCAGTACAACTTCTTGGTTTACTCCAAAGTGCTCCAAAATTTCCAAATGAGTCCAAAACGTACATGAACGTACAAAAACTCGAAAAGACTCGAAGAATACCAAAAAGACTCTTAAAACACAACTAATATCATGATTAAAAACCATAAAAACTATGATATATCAACTCCCCTAGACTTAGCCTTTGCTCGCCCTCAAGCAAACAGAAAACCAAACACAAGGTAGAAGTTTGAAAACATGATACTCACAACGTCATCAGAGCAACACACTTGCATTGACCTTAGTAATCCACTAGAAATTTCTTTCCTGGCAAAATCCAGACTACCATGTAATTCATCGCTAGCACTCACAATTTTCCTGATAATACTCACAACTTCACAACATAATCTCCTGTAAGTCCTTTATCGCTGCAACTCATCTCTAATTTCAATGCCCAGAACCTTCTAAACTCATTTTCATTCAATACCAAAACAAGACAACTATACAACACTTGTCACTTTTTCTCTCCCCCAGACTTATTCTTTTCTTTATTATTTTTTTTTGTTATGAACTTTCTTTTCTTATTTTTTTTAATAATTCAAAGGGGTAAGCGAGTAATGGTATCACGGGAAAATCCTAACCTCGCTTCGGCCTTTGCGTGATCATCTCTATATATGTGTAAAGTAATGAGGTGACGGGAAATTTTCCTACCCCTTTACACAAAAGATAGTCATCTCATCTTACATATTAATTGATTGGATCAAGGGAGAGGAATACCATTTATGGTCGACACTGTGTCCGTAATGAGACATTGAAGTTCAATAGGTCGTACAGCCGGCAATCAGTTGTGTTTTCTCACAAGTTCTCTAAGTTATTCACTGTTAGATCACTCAAACACAAGTTAAAAGCACCAAAGTGGCATAATTCAATATTTCCTAACAAGTTCCAATGAAAAAGAAAATAACAAACTGACTCAAGAAAAAGAAAAACTTACTAGAGGGTTGCCTCCCACTAAGCACTTGTTTTGAAAGTCATTAGCTTGACTAGGGCGGAGCACGACATCTGGTGGACGAGTGAGTGGCAATGAATGTCTCTCTGAAATCTGTTGCTTCATTCGTGTTGGAGTATAAGCCTTCGGTGCATTGAGAACGACCAAGGGAGTGAGGAACATCAGCCGGGCGGGACGTTAGTCTGGGTGGGAAACTTCTTTTTCCTGCAAAATCATCAACAGAAGAAACAAGCGCTCTACGATAATTTCATGGCTTGGTTGACTGTAAAGCAGTATTTGTACTTTGAAATGTCTTATTGATGATATCAGGTTGTTTAAGTTAGAAAGTGCGTACCTTTGCTTTTCTCATGGTGAATGGAGTGTGGGATGTGGAGCTTTCTGTTTGACAACAACTCTGAGACTTGCAGCATTGAGACCATCCCGAAAACTAGTTGTTTTAGACAAATCAGGACCAACTGGCGGAGGGTGTCGACCAACACAAGTGGGTGGTGTCGATCAACACCAACTCGCTGCTCAGATATCTACATTTTTTTCTACAGTTCAGTTCTGCGATCTTTGTCTCCATCACAAGAACATCATCCTCTATCAACCTATCCGTGAGTAGAACCTCGTCTGGGAGCCTAGTATGGAGCAGATGATTACCACTCCAATCCTCAAGCTTAGAACCTTGCTTATTCACTTGTTCACTAGGATCCAACTCCTTGACATACCTAGATGTAATGTTTGTGGACGTTTCTACAGAAAATGTCTGACCATCAATGGTGGGTGTTTTTCTCAGCTTGTCCATGTCAAAGTTCATGACCTGATCACCCACATTTAAACCTATCCTGCTTCCCCTTACATCAATCATGATATCAACAGTAGCCAAGAAAGGTCTTCTCAGAATGAGAGGATCCTTAGGTTCTTCTTCATATTTCAATACCACAAAGTCTGTGGGAATCAAACAATTTCTAATTTTTATTGGAACATCTTCTAAAACACCATTTGGAATCCTCTTGGATCGATCAACCAAGATAAGGATGATCCTTGTTGGCTTGAAAGCAGTCATCCTAAGTCTAATAGCAACAAAGTGAGGTATCAAGTTGATACTTGAGCCAAGATCACAAAGAGGCTGAGAAAATATTCATGTAGAGATGGAGCAATCAAGCATAAAACCTCATGGATCAGGTAGCTTCTCTATAATCATAGAACTAACTTGTTTAGAGACAATCACTTCCTTCTGCTTTTATTTCTTCTTCTTCTGTGGGGTCTCATTCAAGAGAATCACACTGATGTCTCTGGTAAGCAAAGCTCTGTCCTCAGCACTTACACCATTAGTAACCATTCTCTTAACATACCTCTTGAGTGGAGGTGAAAGCTTGACTGCATCATCTAAGAGTAGCTCAATCATCACCTTATCCATCATTGCTTTGCATCTGGCCTCCTCTATCTTCTGTTTAGACTTCCTAAGTTTTGGAAAAAAGACCTTAGGCTTGTAGACAATCACTTCCTTCTGCTTTTCTTTCTTTTTCTTCTGTGGGGTCTCATTCAAGAGAATCACACTGATGTCTATGGTAAGCAAAGCTCTGTCCTCAGCACTTACACCATTAGTAACCATTCTCTTAACATACCTCTTGAGTGGAGGTGAAAGCTTGACTGCATCATCTAAGGGTAGCTCAATCATCACCTTATCCATCATTGCTTTGCATATGGCCTCCTCTATCTTCTGTTTAGACTTCCTAAGCTTTGGAAAAAAGACCTTAGGCTTGTAGACTTTCTCCTCAACAGGTGGTGGAGTTTCAACACAAATTGGTGCTGCTCGTGATGGGTGTCGAGTAACACCCTGTTGGTGTCAGTTGACACTGACCTCTGGTGTTGAATTGTTGGTGTCGAGCTCGGTCAATTTCTTTCCATCTCGATTTAATTTCTCGAGAATTTCCAATGGTGTCGAGTGACACCGACCGTTGGTGTCGATTGACACCAGCTCTGCAACCTCAAAATCTTTATCACTCTCCATGAATTCATCTCCACTTGCCATCAAAATGGCATTGCAGGCATGTTTTGGGTTGTTCACATGTATTCTAAGAAGAAATCCCTTTTTTCTTTTAACAGACCCAACAGTCTGTGCAACATGAACATCAAGCTTCTTGACATAAGTACTCAATGTTTTGAACTTCCCATTCAAATCAGTGTAGAGAGCATCAATCTTCCCATTAAATTCAACTGTGATCTTCTGCTGACCTTTTACTATCTGTTCCAATATAGACTTCATCTCACTCTGCTCAGTTGGAACAGGAGGTGATTGGTAAGATGAAGATCCATTGTTCCTGGTGAAACCACTGTTTGGATAAGTCTTTTGGTACTCAGGCTTTGTAGTGTATCAATATCTCTGTTCCTGATATCAAGTTCCATTAACGTAGTTGACATCCTTTCCCTCAAAACCTCTCATTGGTTCAAAATTCTCAACCTCTGCAGCAAACTGAACTGATTTCTTACCCACAAGAAGATTGCGTACCGTGTCCAACTTAGCATTTACCTCAGCAATCTGATTACCATCCATGTCAGCTGCTTGTTTCTTCCTTTCAAAATCTGCATTCTTGGTACTATTGCTAGATGTCAAGTTTTCAATCAGTACATTAGCATCTTTGGGAATCCTGGTATTAAAATTCCCATTGCTAGCAGCATCCAAAGCCATCTGATACATGCAATCAACACCTCTGAAGAAAATATCCAAAAGCTGAACCTCACTGAAATAATGATGTGGATAATCTCTTTGATTTACTTTGAATCTTATCCAAGCTACCTTGACAGTCTAAGTAGGTCCTTGATAAAATGTGGAGATTTTCATTCTTAAATCCTCAGACCTTGCATCATCATAGAAGTTGTTCAGAAAAGCTTCCTTGGTCGCCTCCCAAGTCGTTAAGGATCCCGACTTCAACTGCTTAAGCCAATAAGCTGCTTCCCCATCAAGAGAGTATGGGAAGAGCTTGCAGAAGATAGTAATTGGATACACCATTTACTTTGATGCTTGTCACCAGATCCTTAAACCTCTCAATGTGATATATTGGGTGTTCATTGGAAAGACCATGAAAAAGGTGCTGTCCCACAAGCGTGTAGTATGCGGGTTTCAACTCGAAATCATGTCTCTGAAAAGCAGGAGGTCGGATAGCAGACCTATTAGTATAGAACTGATGAGGCCTCTTGTATTCAACAAGTGTTCTTTCTCATTCTCCTCCATTGTTTCCCTGCAGATCACCAGCATTGCCTCCAAGTCGAGCGACACCACCACCTTGGTGTCGGTCGACACCCACGTCGACTTCCACAATTTTGTTTCCATCGGCATCTAATTTCTTACCCTGCACATTGTGCACATGCCCCTCTGAATCACGCAACACTCCAGCTTAGTCTCTTACCAACACAAGTGGGTTCATCATCTCTCCTGAAACACAAAAGAAAAGATGAACTGCGTAAGTAACAAAATAAAATAAAAATTTAGACTAAACTCTAACTGAAATCTAATGGTGAATTTAGAGTCCCTAGCAACGGCACCAAAATTTGATATGCTCAAATTTACCCTTAGAGCTACTCTCTCAAATTAAGAGAGAGATCATTGTAGTACTGTAGTACTTATGGATCAAATCCACAGACGTTTACACAATATATTTTCAGTTTATGAATTAAGCTAAACAAGAGATATTGTAATTAAAAGAAAAGAGCAAAGCAATTAAATAGGGTTGTAAAACAATTGAGCAAATATTTAAATTTAGGGAAATTCTCAGGTAATTCAGAATTATAGGTTAAATAAATTATCAAGATTGGTATTTAGATCCATTCTCGAACTCGAAACACAATGGTAAAATCAATCAACTCTCGCTGCAGATATTATCTATACTTAGATCATAGAATTCCAAATCTCTTTGTAAACCCTAATGATAAATGATGCATTAATTCCAGGTTCGATTGTTCACAAAATCCCTAAACCAAATCTCTTTGCGAATAGTTATTTTGCTCATCTAAGATAGTTCACACAATCAGTTACACTCTCGTGTCAACTAATCCACCTAAGATCAGATTCTAGGTCATGAATCTAGAATCAGCAATAAACAAAATCTAAATGAAGAAGTCTATTGATTCAATCCTAAATAACCATCAACCTAACAATTCATCTTCTACTTTTGAAAACCCTAAACCTAACAAACAAACTACTCGGACATGATCAATAAAACAGAAATCATAGTTTGAATAGATTGCATAAAATAAATCAAGAGGAGAAGTAAGAGTTTAGAAATCTTCTCCAAATATTTCTGAAAAAGTGGCTGAAGCGTAGAATGAAACATAGATCTAAACAATGACCTAAAAATCCTATTTATAAGTAAAAACACGAAATTGGACTAAATTGCAAATAAGGAAAACTCTGGGGTAGTTTTGTAAATCCGAAACAGTGTATGTGACCTGTGTCGACTGACACTAGTAGGGTGTGTCGATCGATACCAATGGGGTGTGTTGATCAACACCAACACCACTATTGGTCTCTGAATTTTTTTATTTAGCACAACTTTTGGTTCGGGTTTCGGGTTTAGGGTTTACGGTTTAGGGTTTAGGGTTTAGGGTTTAGGTATTAGGATTTAGGATTTAGGGTTTAGGGTTTAGGACAAAGTGCTCCATAATCTCCAAATGAGTCCAAAATGTACCTGAACCTACAAAGACTCGAAAAGACTCGAACAATACTAAAAGACTCTTAAAACACAACTTATATCATGGTTAAAAACCATAAAAACCATGATATATCAAAATGGGAATATACTCTCATCGAACCGAATATGTTGTGATCTGTATAGACGGTTAGTGTAAGAGAGTATACAAGGAAAACACATGGTTTAGAATTGTCTTCAAGTTTGTGAGAGTTATACAGACGAAGCAATGGGAAGCACATACACCCAAAAATTCGTAACTTTGTGTAGTTTGGTGGACGGTTGAAAAGCTTTTGAAACAGAGAACTATAGGATAGGTTTGGTGTCGGTAAGCGGTTGATTAGAAAGACTGCCATGGCAAAGGCAAAGGGTCAATATGATTTGGGAACCGAGGCTTGCGATAGGAGTTTCATACTAGTTTAAACGATATATCTATGCTTGCGTTCAGAAATTCTGTAGTGCTCCGGTGTGTGTGGTGGCGTGGTGAGGTGGCTTGTATCATTTTCTGACAAGTAAGACCGGAGTGCAATGAACTCACCACATTATCACTATAATGAGTGACGACTTTCTGTTGAAAATTCTTCTCTACAAGTGCTTTACCGGCGATGAATGTGTCTCTTACTTGTGACTTATGTTTTAGTAGCTAAAATCACGTGTACCGAGTGAATTGGTAAACTAGGACAAGGTAGTATTTGAAGTTGTCATTTGAAATAATGGGTGAGGTCCAAACATCTACAAAGATTATTGGAGAGGGCATGTGGAGGTGATTGATGATTCAACAAAAGGTAATTGTGGCTTTTATTGATTAAACACGGAGTGAAAGAATAGTTTTTATTGGACGTAATAGGTAAATGTAAGGAAAACTGAGAGACAACAACATTTAAAATATAAGAGGATGGATGGTCGAGTCTTGAATGCCAAGATGGGAGACTTGTTTGGGGCCATGGTGAGGCAAAAAAGGTTTGTGCAGTTGATGGAGATAGCGGCCACTCGTACAATTTGTCTTTAGTGATCCCTTGGAGTAACAGAGCCCCCGAGCTGAGATCCTTCACCTGAAAATGCGCAGAGAAATATTCAACAGAGACTTGGTTACATAGCTTGTAAGCGAATGTGATGTTTTTATGGATATGGAGAACACATAAGAATTTGTTTAAGGAAAGAAAAAGTAAGTTTGAGGGAAGCAATTTTGAACCAGTATGTGTGATCGCTAGACCGGAGCCATCACCAATTAGAACTTCATCTCCACTGTTGTAAGGTTGAGATATATTGTATACGCATTAACCTAATCAAGAAATTGAGTAATACATTATGTATAGTATCAGAGCCATCGATACCTAAAATTCCTTAGCCATATACTTAGATGGATCTGTTCTCACTCCTCCATCAATAATCACAGTCGAAGTTGTCACCACTCCTAATCCTGAATACACTCTCTTGAAATGGCAATACAAGCTTGTCTACAACGTCTTGCTCGGTGCTATCTCCATGACGGTTCAGCCCCTGCTCTCTCGTGCCACCACTGCGTATCAAGTATGGGACACGCTCCTCTCTACCTTTTCCAAACCGAGTCGTGGACATGTGAAAATGCTTTGCCAACAACTTAAGCAATGGGTTAAAGGTACAAAGACTGTTGATCGAATATCTTTAAGGTTTTATCACACGTTTCGATCAGCTAGCTATTCTCGGTAAACCAATCGAGCATGAAGATAAAGTGAAATACATACTAGAAGGCTTGTCTGAAGCCTTCGATCACCAGTTGTTGATCAAATCGAAGGAAAGGACATGCCGCCTTCGACCACCGAAGTTCATGAACGTCTCAGGAATCAAGAAGCTAGGCTCCTCGCTCTCTTGCCTGCCTCATTGCTTCCAGCCACAACCAATGTCATCTCTCACCGTCACTCCAATAATAATTGCAACAACAATTATCACTTCGACAACACGCGCACCAATACAACGTCATCAAACCTATCAGCCATCGTACAACAAAAACAACAAATTTTGGGCACACAGACCATAACAGGGATGGTGTCAATTGTGTGGCCAACAGGGTCACTCGGCGTCGTTTCTCACAGCTTCCGTACTTGGCTCAGTCTTTGCCAACATACACTGCTCATTACTTGATGTGATCCTCCCAAGGAATCGACACTTTCGAGGGGTAAAACAAAAGAAAGGAGAGATGGATAGAAAAATGGATTGAATGGTCGCACAGGAGTTGCGGAAGGCTCCTGATATGCCTCAATGCCTCCTAGGATATGACACACCTAGACAAGACAATGTTTGATTCTTCGGATATGACACACCAAACAATCGAAAAGTTCTAAGAACTAAAGAGAATCACTCTCAAAGTTTGAAAATAAAAAAGTTGAATTATTTTATTCATGAACTTGGCATTGTTTAAATAGCAAAAAGAAGTAGAAAATATCTAAGCAATATTAATTGCTGAAATAAACTAAAATCTAGTGCTGAAGCGGAATATATGGGTGTGGCATATGCCGTTGCAGAAGCTTCTTGGATACAGAACTTACTTTTTGAGTTAGGTTGTCCTTTGATCAAAGCAACTATTGTCTACTGTGACAATATTGCCGCTGGATACTTTTCTTCAAATCCTGTCAAGCACCAGCAAACGAAGCACGTGGAAATTGATATCCACCTTTGTTTGTGAGCGTGTTTCACTTGGCCAAGTACGCGTGCTCCATATTCCCACTGACAAGCAATATGCAGACATCTTCACCAAAGGTCTTCCTACTCCATTGTTTACCGACTTCCGTTCCAGTGTAAACGTCTATATATCTTCCGTTCCGACTGCCGGGGGGTGTTAGGAATATATTCAGTATATTCACTAGAGTATTTTTGTATAGCAAATATTCATGTATATTGATGTCTGTATTTTAGCATGTTTTAGCATGCATTTGACATCACTTAGGTGTAGTTTCATCATATGTTTCACCTCATTTAGAGTCCTTTTCACTCATTTAGCATTCATATTAGGATTTGAATTAGATTTGCATACATATTGCATGTTTGGAGTGCTTCTAGGTGTTTTGGAGGCATTTGGAGAAATTTGGAGTCATGGAGTAAAGTAGGATGTGATATTCACCCAACATGCCTGAAAGATGCGGCTGGACGAGGACTTTGAGTTTGGATTCAGCCTCAACAGTCTTCATAAAAGTTGTAGAAGAGTGAGTTAGCTTTCCAATGGAGGTAGTTTGGAATCATTTTGATGAGTCTTGAAGGAGTTATGACCGAATTACTGTAACTCGGTTAGGCCTAACGACAGACTCGACCAACAGGCTGACGGACTCTACCAACACGCTGATGGACTCGACCACTCCCCCAACCGAGCTCATGCACTCAACCAATCCCCCAACCAAGCTCATGCACCTGACAACTCGACGTCTAGCACTCACCCATTCGGTCTCCACTCGGGTTCCCAACTCGACGTCCAACTCGACCTCTACCCTCGCAGTCCAACTTGACCTCTACCCTTGCAGTCCAACTCGACCTCTGCCCTCGCAGTCCAACTCGACCTCCCAGCTCGAGCCCATGCTCGACCTCAGCTCCACCACGTCCCCACTCGAGTCCCACTCGAGCCCGTGCTCGCCACCCCACTCGAGCCTGTACTAACCACGCCACTCAAGCACGTACTCTCCACACCACTCAAGCACAGCTCGAGCTGCACCACCCGCGAAGACTCAACTACTTCTTTTGTCTTTTTCCGTTTTAGGATTTTCCGTATTTTACTATAAATAGCACAGTTGGGTATTATCCATAGAATATGTTTTTTATTTTTAGGGTTTTTCTCTGCCTCCAAACCTTGTTCTTGGTGTTCTTCAATTTGTAATTCAGATCTCTCTTAATCTAGTACTTAGTTTGCTTTGATTATTTGCAGTCTTACTATCCTCACCTTAATCTATCTTTCTAAACTATTTTCAATGAATTCTGAAATGTTTAATTTTTCTGGGTTCATGTTTTTGATGATGGTTTGTGTTCTTGAGTAGTGATTTAGGGTTTCTGAGGATGGGTTAGATCTGTGTAGGATTCTTGATCTCCTTAGATGTTTAAGCTTTAATTTGCTGATATATTAGTATTTTGTTCCATATTAACTAGTATTTTCATATTGTTTTCGAGTCTTTTCTAGTTCTTTTTGTGTCTTTTCAGGTATTTTGAGGCTCTGGAGCATGGATTGAAGATATTGGAAAACATTGGAGCAAAAGAAGCAATTTTGAGCCAAAAGTCGATTTTTCGCCGTGGGAGCACCTGCTCCGGACCTGGGAGCACCTGCTCCCTCCTATTTAACCTAGACACATTTTAATTAATTTTAGAGAATAAAAATAAGCCCAGCCGCCTATAGAGATTGACACTTTTTCATTCTGTTCTGTTCGACGCTTTGTTCTACGCTATTTTTGGTTCTAAGACACCACCACTTTGTTCTTCTACTTTGGATTTGTACTACTCAGCTTTGGATTTCTATTCTCTTATTATCGATCAGACCACAACTCTGTTTGAGAAGTTTTCCTGAACCTTATTCTCTTTAATAAAATCATGAATTCATCTCATTGTTTTGTTGTGTTTGATTTTGCTATATGTGAGTAGATCCTTAGCTATGTTAAAGTTTTCAATGGTGATTTAGGATGTTAATGGCTGAGCACAAATAGGAATGGAATTTATATGTCTTCGCCAATAGGGGTTCGTAATGCTTAGATTAGCTTGATCACCTAGTCTATGATTTTAGGTTAAACTTATTCACGAGAGTGCTCTAGGTTACTAGATAAATCATTGGTGAGCAATTGGTGCGCAACCAGCGAGAGTTGATTGTTGATATTGATTGTGAACAGATTGAACCCGCTTGTTAATGCTTATCGTCTTCCCTAGGTCCAGACGAGAGTTTCGGTATCTAGGTTGTTAGATAAAGTTGTCGATACATCACGAGAGTGGGGCGAAATTTATTTATGTTTGAGTTCTAGACCGGTAGTTAGTTAACCCTGAATAGTTGCTCAGCCTTGTCTCCGAATCACCGGCGAAACGCCTTAACCTAGTGCTTTTTATTAATTGTTTTACATCGATTTATTTTATTTGTTGCTGTTCCGAAAATTACACACCAACATTATTGTCTTAGCTTTAAGTTAAAATCTATAATTTCATAGTGTAACCTTGGTCTCTGTGGATTCGATACCCTATATACTACTGTGTTTGTCTGTGCACTTGCAGAAAATATTTTGGGTTAAAACTCGACATATCATGTTTTTGGCACCGTTGCCGGGGACCAATTGCGTTACCTTTGATTTTTGATTTATTTTCAGTCTAAGAAACTACTGATCTTTATTTTTATTTGTTTATGCTATGTGTCAGGTGTATGACCAGTAGAAGAACGAGAAGAAATTGCACCGAAGATTTAGTCATCCACACCAACAAAGAGTTAGCTCGCATCGAACGTCAAAACCATCAAAAGAGACTTACAGCTGCTCCGGTAATTATGGCTGAACAAGACAATGGTTTGGCTGCTCAGTTACAGTTGTTAAGGGATCAGATTGCTCAGTTGAGAAGAGATCAACCGCCAACTCCACGAGTACAGCCGGGTATAGGGGATTCGGATAATCCCCATGCATTTTATCAAAACCGTTCAGCTATTGTTTCTCCAACAATTCAGAGACAAGACTATGAGATCAAACTTCAGATGATCTCATTAGTAAAACAACACCTATTTCACGGACTGCCAGCTGAGATACCGATGGACCACATCGAAAACTTTGAAGAAATCTGCAGCACTACCGGTTCGAATGGGGTACTGCCAGAGTTTCTGAAATGCAAGCTGTTTCCGTTTTCTCTTGCTGACAAGGCTCAAAGATGGTTAAAGTCATTGCCAGCTGGTTCTTTGAGGACGTGGGATGAAGTTAGAGCTGCCTTCTTGGACCACTTCTACACTAAGTCCAAGACAGCCGCTCTACGAAACAAGATTTTATCTTTCCAACAATATTCTGGTGAAGCTTTTTGTGAAGTTTGGGAAAGACTGAAGGACTACCGTAGAGAATGTCCTCATCACGGTTTTAAAGATGAACAGATTCTGGGAATATTTTATGATGGAGTTGAATGGGATTACCGCAACGCCCTAAATGCTGCGAGTAACGGATCTTTTATGATCAAGACTAGAGATGGTGCTTTTGAGCTGATTGAGAACCTTGCTTCAAACTCTAGCAACAGGTCTCCTGAGTATGATAGGTCCAGGAAAATTAATAGTGTGGACACTCAGAAGATTGATGAGCTGACAGCGAAGGTAAACCTACTCCTACGCGGAAGTCAAAAACCGGTCAAGTTTGTGGAAGAGACTGGGGCTGCGCCTATTTCTCAAGAGTTTGAAGAAGATGACGATGTTGGAGTACATGAGGTTAACTATGTGAGTGGTCAAGGACCGTGGGTTCAATCAAAATTATCGGAGCCATCCCAACCTCTCCTACCGAAGCACCAATGTTGAGAACCCACAAGACCAAGTTTATCTGCAACAAGGGGGTATGAATCAGTTGCCACAAGATCAGGGTTTTCAGAAGTTTTACTCCAGCAATACTCAAGGGAAGCAGTACATCCCTAATCGGAATCAGAATCGGTTCCAAGGAGGAAACCAACAACAACACACCAATTTCGCTACACCATCACAAGCTGTCTCCGCGCCTACATCTCAAGATGAGCTGAAGAGTCTTATGCAGCAACTGATGGCTAACCAACAGAAGGCGTCTACTGAGATTAATGCCAAGGTAAATCACATGTACACTGATCTGAATGCTAAGTATGAAGCTGTTACCGCGCATTTGAAGAAGTTAGATATACAAGTAGCTCAAACCGCCTAGGCTATCAAGAGACCAGCGGAGCTCTTCCAGCTAAAGGAGAATTGCCCAGGAATGAGTATCACGTGAATGCTGTGGAGTTGAGAAGTGGAAAGTTGCTGGCACCACCTACGATAACAAGCTTCCATGGAAAGGCTAAGGAGATAGTTACCGAGCATCAGGCTTAAAGGAGTGATTTTGCTGTGAAAGATGGACATTTTGAGGTTGGATCAAGCTCAGGAACACCTCTGGGAACTGTTCCAAACGATTCTGAAGAAAAATCTGGTGAGCACCCCAATTCTGCTCCGGAGCACCTGCTCCCACAGGGTGCTCCCACGAAAATTTCAAAAACCCCAGAAATTTTACCAGAACGAGTCTACGTACCTAAGGTCCCTTATCCAGTACCTCCAAAGAAATCTCGCAAGGATTTGGAGGATGCAAAGTGCAAGGAGATGCTTAAGGATTTGACGGTGAAGCTTCCTTTGGTTGATGCCGTGCAAATGATGCCTTCGCTTAAGAGGTACATGAAAGAGCTGGTTGCTGGTAAGGTTGTTGAGGAAGAGAATGTAATGATTGTTTCTAAGGAGTGCAGCGCCATACTTCATAGTAAGATGTTGACAAAGAAAGAAGATCCCGGGAGGTTTGTTATCTCGGTAAAGATAGGACCGTGCATGTTTGCTTGTTCTCTGTGTGACTTAGGTTCCAGCATCAATCTAATGCCATATTCTACGGCTAAGCGTCTGGGATTCACCAAGTTCAAGCCTACAAAGATCTCATTGGTTTTTGCGAATCGGTCTACAAAGCTTCCGGTGGGTATTATTGAAGATATGCACGTCCGAATTGGGGATACATTTATCCCAACTGATTTTGTGGTTCTGGAACTTGATGAAGAACCCAAGGACCGACTGATTCTGGGTAGAGCTTTCTTATGCATGGCTCGTGCTATCATTGATGTTGAAGAAGGCATAGTTGATCTCCGTCTTGGAGATATGTTAGTTCGGTTTGAGATGAGCAAGCTTCTTAAGAAACCGATGATTGATGGACAAACATTTGTGATCCATGATGGGTCAGAGATATCATAAGATGTGGTTGAAAAAATTTTGGCGAATGATCCTTTAGAAGTCGATTTGACTAAACCCGAGGGTGAACACGGTTTTCTGAGTGAAGACACCCATGGATTTGCTAAGTTTCTTGATTCCAACATCAGAGTGGAGGAAGGAGATGAATTTCTGAGCCTGGGAGAAGGCACAAAAATCGAGGTCCATGGAGTACCCCAGCGAGCACCCGAGCCAGCACAGGGAGCACCTGCTCCAGAAAATCTGATTTTTGGTGGCTCTTGGAGTGAGCTGAAAGCTCCAAGGCTTGAGTTGAAGACCGTCCCAGGAGGGCTCAGGTACGTTTTTCTTGGTCCGAACTCCACTTATCCAGTTATAGTGAAGTCGAAATTGAATAATGTAGAGATTACCTTGCTTTTGTGTGAATTGAGGAAGTATAGGAAGGCTCTAGGATATTCACTAGATGATATCACTGGTATATCTCCCGACTTATGCATGCACAGAATACACCTAGAGGATGAATCTATGACTTCTGTCGAGCATCAGAGACGGTTAAACCCGAATCTCAAGGATGTCGTCAAGAAAGAGATAATGAAATTTCTAGAGGCTGGTGTTATCTATGCGATATCTGACAGTAAATGGGTCAGTCCTGTGCATGTAGTCCCTCAGAAAGGAGGTATCACAGTGATTAGAAATGATAGGAGTGAATTGATACCGACTAGGACAGTAACCGGACATAGGATGTGTATAGATTATCGGAAATTGATGCTGCTACTCGTAAGGATCATTTTCCTTTACCGTTTATTAACCAGATGATAGAGCGTCTAGCTAATCATCCATATTACTATTTCTTAGATGGGTTTTCAAGCTTTTTCCAGATACCTATCCACCCTGACGATCAAGAGAAGACGACATTCACATGTCCATATGGCACCTTCGCGTACCGTCGTATGCCATTCGGTTTGTGTAATGCTCCAGCAACGTTTCAACGTTGTATGATGTCTATATTTACTGACCTTATTAAGGATATTATGGAAGTATTTATGGACGATTTCTCTGTGTATGGGAGTTCATTTTCTTCTTGTTTGTCTAATCTGTGCAGGGTATTGCAAAGATACGAGGAGAAGCACCTAGTTCTTAACTGGGAGAAGTGTCATTTCATGGTCCGAGATGGGATAGTGCTTGGGCACAAGATATCAGAAAAGGGTATTAAAGTTGACAAGGCAAAGATAAAAGTCATGATGAGTTTGCAACCGCCTAATTCGGTTAAGGGGATCCACAGTTTTCTGGGATATGCGGGATTCTACCATCGCTTCATAAAGGATTTTTCTAAGATTACTACGCCTCTTACAAGATTGTTGTGTAAGGAGGTGAAGTTTGAGTTTGATAGTGACTGTTTGGCGGCTTTTCACACCATTAAGGGAGTCTTAGTGCACCGATAGTATAACCGCCAGATTGGGAGCTACCATTTGAGGTTATGACAGATGCAAGTGATTTTGCTGTGGGAGCTGTTCTGGGTCAGAGGAGAGACAAAAAGCTCCACGTGATTTATTATGCTTGTCGGACGATGGATGATGCTCAGTGTCGGTACGCCACTACCGAGAAGGAGTTATTTGTGATTGTTTTCGCTTTTGAGAAGTTCAGGTCATATCTCGTCGGGTTGAAGCTAATTGTTCACAGTGATCACATTGCCTTGAAGTATTTGTTGACAAAGAAGGATGCCAAGCCCAGACTATTGAGGTCGATCCTTTTGTTGCAAGAGTTCGACTTAGAAATCAATGACAAGAAAGGGTCCAAAAATGGGGTTGCGGATCACTTGAGCAGGTTGCAGATTGAAGAGGAGACACCTATGGAGGATAGTTTACCAGATGAACAGATCTATTCTATCAGCACCTGCGAAATTTACCGAGCACCCGACAGAGCACCCGAGGGAGCACCTGCTCCGCCTACTGCAGCACCTGCTCCCGAAAAGTTTTGTGGATCAATTCAGATCGGTCGCCGCTGACAAAGTTCCTGAGAACCTAGTGGGAAGCAAAAGGAAGAAGTTTTTCCGCGATGTTAGGCGGTATTTTTGGGATAAGCCATTTTTATACAAGCAGTGTTGAGATAAGCTATATAGGAGATGCGTGTCTGAGGCAGAGATCCCTGGGATTCTACACCATTGTCATAGTTCATCATATACTGGGCACTTTGCCATATTTAAGACGGTTTCAAAGGCTTTACAAGCTGGTTATTGGTGGTCAACGATGTTCCATGATGCAAACAAATTTGTTTCTAGGTGTGATGCGTGTCAAAGGCAAGGGAACATCAGTAAGCGTAATGAGATGCCCCAGAATTTTATTCTAGAAGTTGAGGTTTTCGACGTATGGGGTATAGAATTCATGGGACCGTTTCCATCCTCCTACGGTAATGAGTACATTCTAGTGGCTGTTGACTATGTTTCTAAATGGGTTGAAGCGCTGGCTAGCCCAACTAATGATGCTAGAGTGGTTATCAAGATGTTCAAGAGTGTCATCTTTCCGAGGTTGGAGTCCCTAGAGTGGTGATTAGCGATGGAGGCTCACACTTCATAAACAAGGTCTTTGAGAACTTGTTGAAGAAGAATGGTGTTACAAATAAGGTAGCTTCTCCTTATCACTCTCAAACTAGTGGTCAGGTCGAGATCTCCAACAGGGAGATAAAGAGTATCTTACAGAAGACAGTGAGCATCACGCGTAAGGATTGGTCTAAGAAGTTGGATGACGCTCTATGGGCATATAGGACCGCATATAAGACTCCATTGGAGACAACGCCTTTTCATTTGGTGTATGGGAAGGCATACCACCTTCCGGTGGAACTGGAGTATAAAGCGGCCTGGGCTATTAAATTGCTCAACTTCGACATCCTATCAGCATTTGAAAGGAGATCCATGCAGCTACACGAGTTGGAGAAAATTAGGCATCTCGCATATGACAACTCGCAGATTTACAAAGAACGGTCCAAAGCCTACCATGACAAGAGGATCATCCCCATGAGTTTTTCTCCCAACGATCAGGTATTATAGTTCAACTCTCGTCTCAGATTATTCCCAGGTAAGCTGAAGTTCAGATGGTCTGGCCCTTTCACGATCAAGGAGGTTAGACCACATGGAGCTATAGTGTTGCTAAATTCTAAAGGAGACGAATTCGTGGTGAATGGCCAGAAGATCAAGCCATATCTTGCTGATACACACATTGGAGAAGGTGATACTGTCGCCTTAGGTGATGTTCCTCACGCCTAAACAGTCTACAAAGTCGAGCTAACGACTTAAAACAAGCGTTTGGTGGGAGACAACCCACCGGTAAGGTTTCTTGTACATAATTCGTTTTAAATTTCTTTTGATACTAATTTTTTATTTGTGATTTCAGTTCTTAATCTGCTAAAAAAAAAAAAGGATTTCGAACGAGCACCCCGGAATTGGCCCGAGCACCCCGGAATTGGCCCGAGCACCTGCTCCGCCAGGGTGCTCGCCGAGTCAACACAAACAAAAGGTGCATGCACCGGTTCCCCACCTTCCATCAAATTTCAAAAACCCTACCTCCTTCCTCTTTATATCTCGGACCAAGCACCTCCAAAACCTCAACTCGAAATCATCTCTCTCTCTCTCATATCTCACGCTCACCATTGCTGAAGTCTCTGTCCTACGCCACTGCTACTCCCCAAATCTCTTTCATCTCGGCCATTCCAACTTTCATCTCTATTACCAGCAACCACTCCGCCACAGTCAATCTCTCTCGTCCCGTGATTTCTGACCATCCCGAGCCTACCGCTAATCGCTCAGTCATTCTTCTTCACCTCGATTCACCACCAATCCCGCCGATCTCCTCGTCGCTCTCATCTTTTTCTCGCTCAGCCCAGCTCCGCCTCTCACTACAGCAGTCTCATCTCGCCTCCTCGTCTCGACAATGCTACCGAAGCAATTCTTCACTGCCAACAAAGGGAAAGGCAAGGCTAGCGCCTCCACCAAATCATCCTCGCACCGTGCAACTACCAGTTCATTACTGCGACCGGGGAATCTAACCTCATCGAGCTTCCGAACCCAGTCGTGACTGAGCTCTACACCATGGAAGATCTTGCGTTCCACCCCCCTCCGCAGTACCTCATCACCATTCCGAGCCGATCATCCTCAGCTAGGCCGAACATATCTCGTCCAAGCATATCTCGCCATGCCACCGACGATGACACCACTCCAGTCCCGCGCCTCACACTTCCTTATCATGCCGCCTCTACTCAAGGTGAGTTTGATCTTCCACCCATCTCTGATGATGCTGAGACTGCCGAGTACAGGAGGTGGATAATCGAGTCAATGAAAAGAAATAACAGCCTCATGCAGAGGATCATGCAAACATTGGCACGAGGATGTTGCCATACCACCGCCGCAGCTGCTGCCTCGCCCCAGCCTTCAAACTCAACCTCAAGCTCTGGGCAGCCATTGCACCGCAGGAAAAGGCGAGCACCTGCTCCACCAGGGTGCTCCATGGCCGACGAGCATGACACCGCGACTACTCGGTGATATCCCCCTATACCCTCTATCATCATTGTATTATCCGTGTGTGTCTTTATTTTTATTTGTCACCATTCTCTCGTTCTTTTTCACACCAGAGATGGTGTGATTTAAGTCCGGGGGAGCGGTTAGTTATTTTATTTTATTTTATATTCTATTGAGTCTCGTTTTTGTGTCAGTCCCAAGAGTCTTAGATTTTTAGTGAATTAGATCCTGCTGCTTGATTTACTTTTATTATTATTTTATCGAGTCTGTTTTAGTGTTTTATTGAGTCAAAAACTTGTTTGGGAATTATGAACTTGATCTATTGGATTTATTTTCGGACTAAGGATTACTTGTATGACTCACAACTTGGCCAAAGTTCTGTATCGGAAAGGCATTGGACGGATTAAATATTCTCCAAAGCTCACGCTCAGCGGAAAATAGGTTGAACCAATGTCATCTCTAATTTTTATTCGGTTTCTAATCTTGACTTTTAATTTCTTTCTCAGGGATTTGACGTCCATTGGGCAAGACTTATTCGAACCACAAAAGACACTGCCACTCTCCACAAAGTATGCTCTTTTCTCTCCAACTCTCCTCTTGGTCCGATTTTCATAAAAAAAAAAAAAAAAAAGAGTTCAAAGCAACTTGTGAACCAAGGGATGATGCGTAAACCCGTGTATCCTTTGTGACCTCATGAAAAGCTTGTTGTAAGGGAAACTAAAAGTTTCGAAGTGAACCAAGGGATGATGCGTAAACCCGTGTATCTTTTGTGACCTCATGGAGATTCGTCCCATAAAAAAAAAAAATAAGAAGAAGCATCAGAAAAGTGATGGCTGTGAGGCAAAGCCTCAGTAAAAAAAAAATATGTTGTTGTGTTCGGAAGAGGAAAGAGTTAAGAGAAGAGCATGCGGGAGAGAGTCTTCGGTTAGAAGAAGTCAGCACCCTTTGGGCCAATTTCCCTTGGTAAGATCACTGTACTTTTTATTTTCATTAATCTATGTAAGAGATGACAATGGGAATTCCAAAATCTTTGTTGGGTTGTGAGTTATTAAGGTTAGGTTATGAACCCACAGCTAATTATGGTACATGTCCTAAGGTCCAGTGAAGAAGGTATGAAGTTTGAAAATTTTCCAACAAGCAAGTGGGTTCCCGTGATTTTCAAACCTCTTCTCTGTTCTTGATCTTATTTTGTTTGAGGACAAACAAAGGTCTAAGTCCGGGAGAGTTCATATATTAGTATTTTGTCCCATATTAACTAGTATTTTCATATTGTTTTCGAGTCTTTTCTAGTTCTTTTTGTGTCTTTTCAGGTATTTTGAGGCTCTGGAGCATGGATTGAAGATATTGGAAGACATTGGAGCAAAAGAAGCAATTTTGAGCCAAAAGTCAATTTTTCGCCGTGGGAGCACCTGCTCCGGACCTGGGAGCACCTGCTCCGGACCTGGGAGCACCTGCTCCCTCCTATTTAACCTAGACACGTTTTAATTAATTTTAGAGAATAAAAATAGGCCCAGCCACCTATAGAGATCGACACCTTTTCATTCTGTTCTGTTCGACGCTTTGTTCTATGTTATTTTTGGTTCTAAGACACCACCACTTTGTTCTTCTACTTTGGATTTGTACTACTCAGCTTTGGATTTCTATTCTCCCATTATCGATCAGACCACAACTCTGTTTGAGAAGTTTTCCTGAACCTTATTCTCTTTAATAAAATCATGAATTCATCTCATTGCTTTGTTGTGTTTGATTTTGCTATGTGTGAGTAGATCCTTAGCTAGGTTAAGGTTTTCAATGGTGATTTAGGATGTTAATGGCTGAGCACAAAAAGGAATGGAATTTATATGTCTTCGCCAATAGGGGTTCGTAATGCTTAGATTAGCTTGATCACCTAGTCTATGATTTTAGGTTAAACTTATTCACGAGAGTGCTCTAGGTTGCTAGATAAATCATTGGTGAGCAATTGGTGTGCAACCAGCGAGAGTTGATTGTTGCGATAGATTGTGAACAGATTGAACCCGCTTGTTAATGTTTATCGTCTTCGCTAGGTCCAGACGAAAGTTTTGGTATCTAGGTTGTTAGATAAAGTTGTCGATACATCACGAGAGTGGGGCGACATTTATTTATGTTTGAGTTCTAGACCGGTAGTTAGTTAGCCCTGAATAGTTGCTCAGCCTTGTCTCCGAATCACCGGCGAAACGCCTTAACCTAGTGCTTTTTATTAATTGTTTTACATCGATTTATTTTATTTGTTGTTGTTTCGAAAATTACACAACCAACATTATTGTCTTAGCTTTAAGTTAAAATCTATAATTTCATAGTGTAACCTTGGTCTCTGTAGATTCGATACCCCATATACTACTGCGTTTGTCTGTGCACTTGCAGAAAATATTTTGGGTTAAAACTCGATATATCATTTGCATAGATCTCTTCTAGATTAGGTGTTTTAATGCTTAGTTAGCCAAGACATTGGTAATTATGATCTCAGGCATTTTCCACTCAGAAGGTGTTGATGAAATGCTTGAACCAACTAATACCAGAGATCTATAGCTTTAACCCGTGGCTTAAGAGGTTCTAGCTGTATTTGACATTAATGAATTGGTTTTTAATGCTTGCCTATATTATGTTTCATTGATATCTGCTCTCTAAGTTTCCTTGTATCTTTGACTAGGTATTAAGATTAGGAAGTGATATAGGCTTGTTGGTGTTTGTCACGAGAGTGGAGCCACCTTACTTTGATGTTCAGTGCTTAGAGATAGCTTCTGTAAAGTTTTGTTAAGCATCTAAGAGAGACCAAGGAAACTCACATTTCGATTGCCCCATCCTTAGATCCCTATTTGCATCTTCCTGCTTTATCATCTCGTTCTAAAGTCATTTAATTGTTTAATTACACTTTGCCCTTCATCTCTCTCAACTCGGTCTTGAACCCGAGTGCATAGTTGTTTGTCATTTTCAGGCTTCACTCGATCTGTTGACTCGTTCAGTCTGGTCGAGTGCACCTGTTTGTCCTTTTTCTGCTTTATCTCGGTCACTTGACTCGGTCTAGGACTCGAGTCAAGCACCCACCTTACTGCATTTAATTTTTTTAGGATGATAGATAAACATTTCCTTTCTATCTGGCTTGACTTAGTTGTATCTGATCACATCTTGATTGCTAGCATCACACCCCTTTGGATTGACACCTTAGTATTACAATGACAATACTAGGGAATTGATACATCCTTCTGCATACACACACAAAAAAAAGTTGCATTGTTTTTGCTTGGGGATTGCATAACTGACAGGGGATTTACATCCAGTAGGACAAGTTTCTATTGCTAGATTTCCCTTGCCCACAGAAGTAGTCCCTGAGTAAAAATACTATTATCAATTTGGCGCCGTTGCCAATTGGGTGTTTGTTTGCTACATTTAGGATTTCAGATTTCTTGAGATCAAGTTCGTTTTCATTTTAATTTCAGTTTTTTAACTTTCTGGGTTTTCATTATTTGAGGTACCACTCGATCAACCTGCCCGAGTGCATCAGCTCGGCCTATTGTATCGAGTTCTACTTGTGTTTCTCATCCACTCGGCTTACTCAACTCGGTTAGCACCTCGAGTCAGCCAACTCGATCTGCTACACCGAGTACACCAACCCAAGTCAACCAACTCGACCATTTCAACCGAGTTCTTCAGTCCGAGTTCACTCTCTGCTATCAGCTCAGTCTCACATCGAGTCATTCCACTCGACCTACTCCACCGAGTTCATCACACCAAGTTCACTTCCTGCCTTTCATTCCACTCGGTCAACCTCAGCTCGGTCAGACTCATCGAGTCCTACATGGGAGAAAAACGATGTCTTACATGGAATCTATGTTGCAGTTCATGAGGGAAGAACAAGAACGATATCATGCTTGGTTTTCCACAGGCTTTCACACTAATGAACCGTTCACCTCAAGAGTGGATCATCCAGATCAAAACTATGCTCCAGGCAACCAGTGTGGATATGGTGAGACATTTCAATCATCAAACATGGAGTATGGCTATGAACGACAATATTTCTCCCAACTATCTGAAGAAGACGAGACTCACAACCTCATGCAGTTGATTTTAGAAGAACAAAAACGAGGGGCAGCTTGTCTTTCGGAAGGACTAGTGGAGATAATTGAGAGTATTCACATGTTTGACACCCAGCTAACTGATAAGAGTTTAAGTATTGTTGAGACAACGAGTGTGGAGCCCATAAACACCAAAATTTCACAATGGACCGAGGACACTGAAGACGAATGCATTTCCCCTCAGAAAACCGTTATGGAAGCGAAACCTCACAGTGAGAGTATTCCCATGTTCACAGTACTCACTGAGGACAGTGATATTCAAGATGGAGAGGGCTGTGAATTGCATGTTCAAGCAGAAACACAGAAGTTGGAGATCAAGCGTGACCACTCCACTCGACCTATTGATCGAGTCAAGCCCTTTGTTGTGCAACCACCAGAGATTTTCAACCTAAATCCACTCTTCTCAAATACCCCAACCGCACTCTCCAATGATATTGGTGAAGATTTGGAGAAGATTGAACCATTGCTATGGAAGAATCCCCAAGAAGCTGAAGAGGTTACACAAGAGCTTGATTTGATTTCTAAATAAACAGTTGATGAGAAACCTTTGCTGAGGTACAAAGAATTGAGTTATTCAATCAAGAGCAGTGGAGAAGCAGCAGTCATGGTTGGAAAGGCATTAGAACATCCTTGTGAAGGTGTCATTATTGTTGAATGCATATCTGAGGAGCATCTGGGTATAACATCCATCGATGAAGTGAGCATTGTTGAACCAAGGATGATACTCTTTGAGATGATCAGGATGAAAGAGTTTAGGGGATGGTTCTATAACGAATATGATCCAGGTGATACATGGATTCATTTCTAGAGCCTAATGAAGGGATGAAAAATCAAGCTCAGCGACTCAAAACAAGCTCACTTGGGAGGAAGTTCCATGGCTATATTTTTTTTATACATTCTCGGTTTCTAAGTTTCTTGTTATTTTCAATATGTTTTTCTAGATATGCTGATTATCAGGGCTACAGTTCTAGGATGGTGCAGCTGAGGTTAAGCAGTATGTGTTGGAAAAACCAGGGATAGATTCGATCAATAGGACTCAAACAAACAACTCGAGTTAAGAAATGAGCGGACCAGTCAGACGACTCGGACACAACACTCGGTCAATAGACCGAGTTGAACCTCCATCAGCCCACCAACTCGATATCGGTCTCCGAGTACTCCAGGGAAAGCATGGAGGTGCACACCACCTCCTTCTTCACCAACCTATGAGGTACCAACTCCATCACTCCACTGTAAATACCATTGCATTTCTAGTTTAAATTGTTTTGTTTCTTTAATCTCTCAAACCTTCCCTTGAATTTTTATTACACAAGGGACTGTGTAATTTAAGTTTGGGGGAGTCTCAGGGTTTGAGATGTATTTGACATTGTTTCCTGTTTTCTTATTTCAAATTTTGCATACCATTAGTCATCATCTACTGCATATAAAAACCCATAAAAATTTAAAATTTTTTTGAAAATCATTCCATAAAAACAAAGTGTCCATGTAGTAGCATTAGCATTTTAGGATTGAGTCTAGTTGCATTTCATCTAAGATTTCTGCATAGGGGATGATGATGATTCTTGCCTAGCTTAGTATGCAGTTTAAACTGACAAAATCAATGAACCATTTAGTTGTTCTATGGTGCATGTTGATTAAGTTTGAAGCATAAGGCAGCACCATCCTTTGAATTCATTGCTTGACATTTGATTTTGGCTGAAGTATGTTGTAAAGTGCATTCATTCCCTATCTATTTGAACCTTAACTTGACCAATAATTATCATGTTTATGCATTGGTACTTGAACTCATGGATAACTATATAAATACTTGGATATTTTTTCATCGCTTTACCACTCTTGTTATCTAAGTAGATGATTCCCATCATTGGAACAGTTCTCCCCATCATAAACCTACCTTTCTTTTAAGCCAATATTATTTTGTGTGTGTGTGAGGCCCTTTATTGACTGAGCTTGGTAGAAAGTGTTAGGTTGAAGCCGACAAGGATAGGTTCTCATTTAGTTCTAGTTCACGTTTTTTGGACTAACTAGGACTAGGTGGGAACATGATTCTGGGTAGAAATAGAAATTGGGATATCCAACTCATGGGAATTCATTGAGGGATGTGTTAAAATTGAAGAGAAAAGGGAAAGGAAAAGAAATTTCTAAGTAGAGGGATGTGTATGATTGAAGTTCTAGTAAAGGATTGGATAGTAAAGAATATATATATATATATATATATATATGTATAGGCTCAGAAAAAAAAACATGTATGAGTTGCATAAGAGATAGAGCCTCATATATTAACTCAATCTGCTAGAGTAATCAAAAGAAAAGGAACCCCCTTAGAACACAAGGAAAAATAAAAGATTGATCAAAGAAATTCAAGGCAACAAAGTGCCAAAAGGTAGTAATAGGATCATTTCTGAGTTTAGATTTAGGGGTTTGGGTTTGATTATGTATATGGATGCGTAGATGGGAGTCTATCCTTGTATGCATCGGTTGGCCCTGACCTTTAGCCTTCTTCTAAAGCTCAGTTTTTCTTTGAGAGTCCCCTGAGTGAGGATGAGTGTAACCAGTTACATGAAGGGACCATATTTGTCCTTTGACCATTCCCTTAGCCAAATGAGTTCAATGACTCTGCATAAATTTAATTCATGTTCACTGCTTAATGAATGTTAAAGGGTATGAAGAATCTGAACACTCGTGTAAGCTAAGGTCATTGTTAAGTAGTGATGTGACGAGCATGGCTAAGGATTTAAAAGTAAAATTTGTTAGCGTTGCATTCAGGATAGCTTCTCAGGAATTTGATCAAGTCTTTGAAGGCAGCATTGCTTAGGTTCAGTTTCCCCCACTTTCAAACCTTTCTTCCTGCTTATGATTTGTTTGCTTGAGGGCAAGCAAAGACTAAGTTTGGAGAAGTTGATGTCTCTGTATTTTAGCATGTTTTAGCATGCATTTGACATCACTTAGGTGTAGTTTCAGCATATGTTTCACCTCATTTAGAGTCTTTTTCACTCATTTAGCATTCATTTAGGATTTTCGTTAGATTTGCATACATATTGCATGTTTGGAGTGCTTCTAGGTGTTTTGGAGGCATTTGGAGAAATTTGGAGTCACGTAGTAAAGTAGGATGTGATATTCACCCAACATGCCGGAAATATGCAGCTGGATGAGGACTTTGAGTTTGGATTCAGCCTTAACAGTCTTCATAAAAGTTGTAGAAGATTGAGCTAGCTTTCTAATGGAGGTAGTCTGGAATCATTTTGATGAGTCTTGAAGGAGTTATGACCGAATTA